>PVKU01002510.1:53928-66280 GCA_004027475.1 Anoura caudifer | reverse complement strand
TGTTGCTTTCTGTCTCATTTCTTCCCTCACCCCTACTCTTTTTTTTTTTCTGTTGTCCGCCCCCCCCCCCCAACCCAGCCACTCTCAACAAAGTCTGAAGTCAGGAAATGGCCAAAGAATGTGTAGCTTAGTCTGTGGTTTGCTGAGAAAAGAGGGGAAAAAAGAGGTTCATACAAAAGCAATACTCTACCTTCCTGAAAACACCACCCCCACCTCTCTCTCTGCCTCTCTCTCACACACACAGAATTCAGTATTTCAATCATGAAAGAATAAAAGTATGATTTCCAGTCTTCTTTTGGTTCCTGGGTCATGCTGCACCCCTCCCCCTCCCCCAGCCTTTCCGCACCCAATCCCTCCGGCTTGAGATGGCCAAGTCAGCCTGAATGGGAGATGAGCTCCCTCAGGATAGGAGAAGGGGAAGGGTGACCAAGGCTCACCCAAGGACAGCTTCTCTGGACTTTAACTCAAGGCTTGCCCTTTGGGGAAAAATTCTCTGCTGTCCAGTCAGGCCTCACCTCAGGGGGCCACATGGTACCTCTTGCAGGCCCTGCTTGTCCTTAGTGGCCTAACTTCCAAGCTTTTAAAAGGTGCTATTTAGCTATGAAACCTGAGGCCACTTAACCTCCCAAAGCCTCAATCTTCTTATCTGTAAAGTAAGGATGATAATACAATAATAGTCCCCTCTTCACAGGGTTGTTGCAAAGATTAAGAGAGTATACACAAAGGCTTACTTAGCCCAGTGTTGTGTTGTTGAACACCTCTGACAGGGAGCTCACTCACTACATCTGGAGGCAATCTGTTCCATTTTCAGCAGCTCCGAGAAGACACCACCCACTTTGTTGGGTCTTTTGAGTCTCGGGAGGGATGAAGGCACCTCCTTTGCCTTCAGAATTAGAAACTGGGATGATTACCAAGAAAAAAATGCCTGCCCAACTCAGCTTGCCTCAGTCTCTGACTCACTGGGGCCTCACAGCCACTAGCGTGAGAAAGAAAGATATATCTCAGGGAAGGAGATTAAACCAAACTCTCCGAGATGATTAATTGGTGCAAGAGATTTTAAGCTCGAAGCAGCTTTCAGTTGTTTCTCTCAGACTGTAGCCAAGAAGTGCTTACTGGGCACCCATAATGATTTCAGAATAATCTGGGAGGACGTGCACCTGTCTCCACAGCTGAGGCCCCTACCATGGGTACAGCAGGTGGAAGGGCACTTAGGTACTTTCCCTGCCTGTAAATGACATCTCCTGTCCTGCCAACACCCTATGAAATCTCATTCACGCTGATCCTGCACATTTGTAGAGCGCCGTCATGACAATTACTATTGATGAAGTCCTCCCAATGAGGGAGTAAAGTCATCTGGACAGGTGTTAGTATTCCCCCCACTTTACAGATAAAAAGACTAATGCCCAGAGAGATCCCAGTGGTAGAGTTGGGAGCTGCTGGAATTCTCCAAGCTGTTATCCCTGCCTTGTAGGTTGTTTCTACAAGTGGTACAGATGAAACAAAGAGCTATTCTTGTCCTCTCCTCCCCCAGTTATTCTTCACAGAGTTAGGCAGATGGTTCCTAACCACCCTCCAAGTTCCCTCCCAAGGGGCTCCTCCAGGAAATGGACCATCCCACCCCCCTGGCCTGGGTTTGATTTGACCTTAGGTGTGGCCATGCAACTGACATTCATCGGGTGCTACCCAGAACTTCAGGGAGCACACACTCCAAGCCTGCAGGCTCCAGGTGAAGAAGATGGGGGTTCCAATTAAGGCACCTCTCCTAATGCCTTCATTACTTCCTCCTCCCCTCACCCCTGCTGCGTCCCCGACAGGCACTGATAGTGAAGGAGAGGAAACATCTGGTCTGGGTTTAGCTCCTCTACCCTCGTGTCAGGGGGGCTTATGGGAAGAGATGGTTGGAGGTCTTGCAAGCTTGAAATAAACCAACGGTTTAGTTGCAGTACTCCAGCACCACTGTCCTTTCCTCCCCAGAAATGAATGTCATCCATCCTCCCAGTAAGAACCCCACCAGCACCAGGCTCCGCCCCTGCCACCACCCAGCAGACAGCTGTCACTGCCACTTCCACAAACCGGAGTGATCCATGACCAAAGTGGGGGCTCCAGGGTGTCTCTGCCAAGGCAGTGAAGATACTGATTGTCACAGGGCCAGGGGGATGGCACTAGACACATTTCCAAACTCCCTAAATGTGGTCTTCCTCCAAACATCCTCTTCCTTCCCCTCTCCCTCCCTAATCATAATAAAATATCTTTTATGGAACATTCACTCTGCCAGGCACTTAACACAAATTGTCTTATCTAAACATCATAATGTCCCTTTTAGGTAGATATTCACTCCCTTCTTACAGATAATGGAATAAAAGCACAGAGAGCTTAATTATCTTAGGCAAGGTCGCATGGCTGTGAAGTGGCAAAGAGTTCGGAATCAAACCCTATCAGACTCCAGAAGTTGTTTTTAGCATCTTCACCAAACTCTCCGAATACCTACTGAATCTTCTTTTTCCCACTAGTCCCACCAGTATTCAGGCACCATGCCCCATTTTATAATAGCTGGTAATAGTCAGCTGCCCTCTTTCTTATGTCTCAGGAATTCTTCGTTTATTCATTTCAATCATTCATTCATATCTGAGACTCAGTATCTCCCATGTGGTCAGCATGTGCTACATACTGAGGAAGAACAAAATACTTTAGACATCATTCCAGACATCTGCTAGGTATGTGGTCAGTAGGAAGCATGATGGAGGGAGCAGCACAGGGAGTCAGTATACCCAGATCTTAGAGGAAGGGGATCACCTGGTTTGCTCAGGCTTATTCTCACCTTTCTGCCTCCCAGTTCTTTTCCTGTGGCTTTAAAAAATAAACAAATGGTAAGAGCCAGGGGTGAGTGGTGTGGTGTGTTGGCTGTCCAGAGAAAGACCTGGCCCCGGGGCCGCTTGCTGAGGTGTGGCCTTGTACTGTGGGACTCTGGCAGGCCCTTGAGTGATGCCTGGTGACCATCTTGAGCCAAAAGAAGAATAGGAGAAAATGTTTGGTGCCAGTTAAGGGGACGGTAAGTTGGAGAGACCCTGAGGAAAGCAGACCATGTGCAGCAGAAGCTATGGTCTAGGGGCAGAGAGATCACAAAGGTATGTTGGGGCCTCACGGGGGAGGGCCTGGAGTGACAGGTGAGGGACAGCCTTGATGCTGTAGGCCATGAGAGGTCACAATTCACACCACGTGTCATGAGATCATATATGGAAAAGCAGAGGGGGAGTGGGCTTGGGCGCTGTCTTGTGGCTACAGCGTTCCTGAGGCTGCTGGTGCCACTGTTTCTGGGTGGGGTGGAGAGCAGAGACGAAGGGCTTCAGGGTTGGGCAGACCTGAGTTTGAATCCCAGATTCACTGCTACTGACAGTGTGAGCCTAAGCGAATTTTCTTTCGCCCATCTGAGTCTTGGTTCTGTTATCTATAAAGTGAGCATAGTAATACCTCCTTCACAGTGTTGTCATAAGTCAATGAAATATGTGTGTGAAGAATGTGACAGAGTGCCTAGTGTAAGCAAACACCCTCAGACTGGCAACCATTTATTCCCTTCTGCCCTGGTATCTGGGTGACTGTCCCAGTTTATTTGGTTGGAAAGTATGAAAATGTGATTGTGTTCTTAAGGACTACCTCTCCATTCTTAAGAGAAGTCCTGGGGAAATGTCTCCATGCCCAGCAACACTGCGCTGGGGATACAGTGGTCTCCTCTCCACCAGCAGAAACCCTTAAAGCGGCACAATCAAGAACCAGCATTGTGCCAGAACCCTGCACAGTGCTGGACACACACAAAACCACAATAAATACCTTATGTGAGGAGTGAGTGAATTCCTCATATATGTGGAAAGAGACCATTTATCAAGAATATACTGTGGGCCCTGACCAGTGTGGCTGGGTGGGTTAGGCGTCATCCCACAAAGTGAAAGGTCACCAGTTCAATTCCCAGTCAGGGCACACATGCCTGGGTTGTGTGTTTGGCCCCTAGATGGGGCACATACCGGAGGCAACCAATTGATATTTCTCTTTCACATTGATGTTTCTCTCCCTCCCTCTCTTTCTCCCTTTCTCTAAAAATAAATAAATGAAATCTTAAAAATAACTTAAAAAAAGAAAATACTCTGGGTACATGGTATGTACATTAAACACTGAGTTGTACCCTTTTCCCATCTATTTTGTCCCCCAGAAATTTGGAAATGAGGGGAATAAAACTGCTCTCAGAAGTAAAACCCATGAAATAAACTCACAATGCATCAGACCAGAACTTGCAATTATCTTAAAGAGAGAACGGTTTTGTAGGCATTCAGCCTCCATCAGAACTTATTTAAAGGGCTATCCACAGGAAAGGTGGTCAGTCAGAAGGAGATAGCTCAACCACAGAAATACCAAATAAGCAGTCCTGAGAAAATAGAGAGCCCTGGCTTGGAGAGACTGTGTCCTAAAGGCAGCTAGCTGTCTTTCTTGTGGAGGTGGACGCATCAAATGATCATCACATGATACCATTACATATTTTCATTTTGTAACTGTTGATATCTTCAGGCTTTTCATTCTGTTCTCACCAAGCAGCTACGTGACTGGAATCTGATTTCCCTCATTCTGTCTCCCCAAGAAGAGAATGGATGTCAGTCCCCACGCAGTTCCATTCGAGTGTCCACAGCTGTCTGTTATGGTGGGTCAGCCTTGACCATCCTGGGACCCTGCCGAGACCCAGTGCTGGAGCAGTAGGACAGAGGGCCAGATGCTGACCGACACTGGCACAATTAACTGGTTTTCCCAGGAAGCCCCCATCCTCCCTGCCCCTTACATCTGGGTTTTCAGACTACTTCTCTATTTCAAAACACATCAGAATACATCAATGCCCTTCCAGTTAGGTAGGCATGATTATGTGCACATTCCTATAAGCGAGGATATAGAGACTCCAAATGGCTCATTAACTTGCCCAAGGGTACTCACTTAGTAAACCATCCTGGACTCAAAACTTGTTCCAACTCCAAAGTTCATGTTGATTTTATTACTTCATGTCATTTCTGCCTTCAAGAACCTTACTCTCTAGCATGTGTTTAGGTAACAAATTGTGTTTGGTGGGTAAGGGGGGGTAGAGATCAGAATGGTCACCTGCCTGAGGCTCCCTCTGTGACTGGTTGCCTTCTTCACTTCCAAGGGCAGGATGGGGAAGGCACTGGGGGTGCGTACATACCCAGCTACCTCTGGAACTGCTCAGCAAGGAAGACTGGAGACTTACGCTGGGGAGAAAATGAACAGAACCAGCCCCTTTTATGCTCACAATTCCACACCTTCAGTCTCCCCCAATTCTTTAGTCCCTCTGGGCTGAATGAATAACTCCCAGCCAAGAGATCAGGGTAAGTATTTCATCCTTTTCTCCCAAATAATATAATCTTGTTTTAAAAATTCATTTCCATATCATTTCCACCTTAAGACACAGAACCCCATCCACACTTTGCAGTTACTTATGTATACGCCTTTCCCGAATCCTGCTGAACTCACTTGCTCTGAAAAGTAACTGCCTTTAAAAATAGCTTTGCATTTTTGGATGTGTCCCTAAGTGATTTATCATTCTTTTCTTTAAAAATCAGGATAGATGAAGTATAACTTATATGCAGTATAATGCAGTCTTTATAGTTTAGTGTCTATGAATTTTGAAAAAACCTAATTGTGTATCCACAAGCATAATCCAGATGCAGGACATTTTCCACCCAGCAAAGGTCCCTGTGCCCCATAGGGGGTAGTTCCCTCCCCACCACCAAGGTCTTGGAAACTGCTGATTTGTTTCCCAGCTCTATAGCTTTGCCTGTTCCAGAACATCATAGAAATAGAATCATACATGATCAGCCCTGGAACTTGGCTTCTTTTGTTTGGCATAACGTGATGTTTTTGAGATTCATCCCAGTTGTGGTACCTGTCAATAGTTCACTCTGTGTTATTGCTGAGTTGTATTCCACCATCATAGTTTGTTTCTCATTCATCACTGATCATTGGATTGTTTCCAGTGTTTGATGATTATAAATAAAGCTACCATAAAATTTGTGCACAAGTTTTTGTGTAAAAATATCTTTTCATTTCTCTTGGGTGGGATTGTTGGGTCACATGACAAATCTATGTTCAATTTCATAAGAAATGTTCAAACCATTTCCTAAAGTTGCTGTAGCCACTTTGCATTCCTACCAACAATGTGTAAGTGTTCTTGTTGGTCTGTGTCCTTACCAACATTTTCTATTGTCAGTTTTTATTTTAACCACTGTAATAGGTTCATGTGGCATCTTGTTGTAGTTGGATTTGCATATTCTTAATAACTAATGATCTTGAACATCTTTTCCTCTGTAGGCTTTTTGGGTTTTTTTGCAATTTCTATTTCTTCTTTGGGAAGATGTTTGTTGGAACCTCTGGTGCTTTTTGTTGGGTTGTTAGTTTTCTTATTATTGTATTGTGAGCATTTTTTTCCTATATTTTGGTTATCTTATCAAATATATATTTTGCAAATGTTTCTCTCAGTCTGTGACTTATCTTTTTATTCTCCTAACAGTATCTCTCATAGAGAAGAAGACTTTAGTTTTGATGAAGCCCATTTTGTCAGTTTTTTTTCTTTTATGGTTAATGCTTTTTGTGTCCTAAAAAAATTTTTGTGTTACCTAAAGTCAAAAGCATTTTTTCCCTGTTTTCTTCTAGAAGTTATAGGTTTTATCTGTAGGTCTATGACCTGTTTCAAGGTAGTTTTTATTTATGTACAAGGTGTACAGTATGAATCAAGGTCTATTCTTTCTTTCATATATATGCCCAAATGTTGCTACATCATTTATTGAAAAGTCTATACTTTCTCACTGAATTCCCTTGGCACTTTTGTCAAAATGAGTTGACCACATTATACGTGGCCCTATTTCTGGACTCACTATTCTGCTTCATTGATCTATGTTTCTATTCTATACTAGGCCATAACCACAGTGTCTTTACTAGTGTAACTTTATAGTAAGCCTTGAAATCAGAATATTTTTTTCATATTTAAATAAGTGGGTTCATGGAGTTGTTTTGTTTACTTTTTTATGACAATAATTTTGGATCCATTGATATGATATGTAATACCTCTAGTCCCTTCATTTTCATGACTGTATAGTATTCCTTTATGTCTACACCACCGTTTTTTATCATTCTACTCTTGATTAACACATAGATTGTTTTAGGTTTCTGCTACCTCAAAAGTATGTTTCTATGGATATTCTTGTACTTGTTTAATAGTGTACCTGTGCAACAGTTTCCCAGGGTTTGAATCTATGTATGGAATTGCTGAGTCCATGGGCATATGGAGCCTCATTTTCACTAAATAAGGTTCAAAGTAATCGGACCAGTTGTCAGCCTCAGCAGCAGTGCCCTGTAGTATTCAGTGTTTCACATTACCTACAACACATGGGACTGTCAGACTTTTAACTTAAAATTGTACCTGTTGTGGTCTTATTGTACACATCCCTTGGTATTATAGGAATTGGACATTCTAATGCTCTTTGGCTACTCAGCTTTTCTTTCTTAGAAAATACCTATTTTACTCCTCACTACCTAACAGCCGCAACTAGACCAAAAAACAAACAAACAAACAAACAAAAAAAAAACCCAGAAATGAAAATGGCTCAAACCAGAGAACAAATCAAAGCCCCAGAGCCCATTTATCTAAGCAATGAAGAGATTGCCAACCTATCAGATGCACAATTCAAAACCCTGGTGATCAGGATGCTCACAGAATTGGTTGATTTTGCTCACAAATTAGATGAAAAAATAAAGGTTACAATAAGTGAAATGAAGAAAAACGTATGGGGAACCAACAGAGATGGGAGGAAGACTGGGACTCAAATCAATGGAGTGGACCAGAAGGAAGAAAGAAACAACCAAACAGAAAACAAGGAAGAAACAAGAATTCAACAAAATGAAGAGAGGCTTAGGAACCTCCAGGACATCTTTAAATGTCCCAACATCTGAATTATAGGGGTACCAGAAGGGGAAGAAGAAGAGCAACAAGTGGAAAACTTATTTGAACAAATAGTAAAGGAGAACTTCCCCAATCTGGCAAAGGAAATAGTCTTCCAGGAAGTCCAGGAAGCTCAGAGAGTCCCAAAGAAGTTGGACCCGAGGAGGAATACATCAAGGCACATGATAATTCCATTAGCCAAGATTAAAATGAAGGAGAGAATTCTAGAAGCAGCAAGGGATAAGGGCACAGTCACCTACAAAGGAGTTCCCATCAGACTGTCAGCGGATTTCTCAAAAGAGACCTTACAGGCAAGAAGGGGCTGGGAAGAGGTATTCCAAGTCATGAAAGTCAAGGACTTACATCCAAGATTGTTCTATCCAGCAAAGCTGTCATTTAGAATGGAAGGGCAGATAAAGTGCTTCCCAGATAAGGTCAAGTTAAAGGAGTTCATCATCACCAATCCCTTATTATATGAAATGTTAAAGGGACTTATCTAAGAAAAAGAAGATAAAAAATATGAACAGTAAAAAGGCAACAAACTCACAGGTATTAACAACCAGACCGAAAACAAAAGCCAACTAAGCAAACCACTACAACAGGAGCAGAAACACAGAAGTGGAGATCACATGGAGGGTTAGCAATAGGAGAGTGGGAAGAGGAGAGAGGGGGACAAGGTGCATAGAACAAGTAGCACAGATGGTGGGTAGAAAATAGACAGGGGGAGGGCAAGAATAGTGTGGGAAATGGAGAAGCTAAAGAACTTATGACACATGGGCATGAACTACAGGGGGGAATGTGCATGGGAGGAGGTGTGCAGGGTGGAGGTGAATGAAGGGGGGAAATGGGACAACTGTAATAGCATAATCAATAAAATATAATTAAAAAAAGAAAGAAAATACCTATTTATGTCTTCTGCTCATTTTTCTATTGTGTTTTTCTTAATAATTTGATGAATTCTCTATATATTTTGAATACTAATTCTTTTTCATTGCATAGGTATTATTTCTCATAGTGAGTATATACCTTTTTCTTTTAACAGTGACTTCTGATGGCCAGAAATTCTTCATTTTACCATATCCAAAATTACCATTATCCAAAACATTATATATGTTTTTGTAATTTTGCTTATTGTTTAAAACTCCTCCCAAGTCCTGAATTCATAGACCCTTGCTAATGTTTTCTTAAAAGACTTAAATTTTTGACCTTCATATTTAAATTAGAAGTGTGTGCATGTGTGTGTGGTGCCAGGTGCAGATACTTTCATATGGGTGATGACCAATGGCCCCAACGCCATTTATTGGGTCATACTTTCCCCACTGATGTTCAGTGGCAGTTATGTCATATATCAAGGTTCTAAAAATGTATGACATGGTTTCTGGACTTCATCTTGTTCTGTTGATCTACTTGTCTGTCCCTTCATCAGTACCAATTATCTTAACTAGCATTGATTTTTATGTCTTCATACCTAACAAGAAAAGCTGAACAGCTTTCCATTTATGGAATGGATCCAATTTGGTCATAACTCATTATCCTTTTTCTATGTGCCTAGTGTAAATATGTTAATGTTGTATTCAGGAGTTTTGCATCTATGCTCATTAGTGGAATGGTTCTGTGATTATTTTTTCTCCAACAAGTATGTCTGATTTTGGTATCAAGGTTATACTGGCTTCATAGAATGTCTTAAGAAATGTTCTCTTTTCTCCTACTCTATAGAAGAATTAAAATGATATTGAAATTATCTTTTCCTTTAATGTTTGGCATACTCACCTCTAAAATCATCTGGGATTGATATATTCTATGCAGGAAGATTGTTAACTGCTCATCGCCCAAATTTAATGGTTTTTCATTTCCTCTTGAGTCCATTTTGTCAATTAATATTTTGCTGGCAATTTGTCCTTTTTCTATAAGTTTTCAAATTTATTGGCAATAGATAATATAATATTCTCTCATATTTTCATTCCTGCTGCAAGGGCTGCTATAACAAAGTACCAGAAACCTGGTGCCTTAAAACAATAGAAATTTATTGTCTCACAGTTCTGGAGTGCAGAAATCTAAAATCAAGGTGTCGAAAGAGTCGGTACCTTCTGAAGACTCTCAGGGAGAATCTGTGCCAGGCCTCTGTCCTTGCTTCTGATGATGGTTGGCAGTCTTTGGGGTTTCTTGACTTGGAGCACATCACTCCAGTTGCTGCCTTCACATCTCCATAATGTTCTCCCTGTGTCTATGTCTGGGTCTCTTCCCTTCCAGAAGGACAGCAGTCACAGTGGATCAGAGCCAACTTCAATGGCCTGTCTTCAGGTGATTATAGCTGCAAAGATCCTATTTCCTAATAAGGTTCCATTCACAGGTAATGGAGGTTGAATGTATCTTTTGGAAAGATACAATTCAATCGATAACAAATAGTTAAATCCTCTTTTTTATTTCTAATGTTTTTGTGCCTTTTTTCTTTATTTCTTAGTTGTTGTTGCTGGCAGTTCTCAATTTCATCAACCTTTTTGATGAACAACTTTTAGCTTTGTTAGTCATCTCTATTTTATCTCATATTCTTGTTCTGTTAATTCTGCTCTTTATTAATACATCCCTTCTACTTTTTAGAAGGTTATCCTTTTATTCTAATTTTTTAATTCATTTACCTTGCTACTATTCAGACTTTCTTCTTTCCTAATATATAGGTATATAGGTTATATATTTTCCTTTAACTATCTCTAACCACTCCTAACTACTGTTTTAATTTATTCCCTACATTCTAATATGTAATATTAGACTTATCAATCAACATTAAGTATTTTCTAATTTCCATTATGATTTTTTCTTTGACCCTGGAGTTATTTTGAAATGTGTCTTTAAATCTCCAAATATAGGATTATGTTTAGTCATGTTTTTGTTTTTAATTTCATACTAATTTTCTTTATAGTCATAGTATGTAACCTGTAAGATGCTGAAACTCCTTGAGACTTGGTTTATGACATAGCATGTAGACAATTTTCTTAAATGTTCCAAGTATGCTTGCAAAAAAATCTCTTTTCCATTTCTTTTTTTAATTATATTTTATTGATTATGCTATTACAGTTGTCCCATTTTCCCCCCTTCATTCACCTCCACCCTGCACACCCCCTCCCACGCACATTCCCCCCTTTAGTTTATGCCCATGTGTCATAAGTTCTTTAGCTTCTCCATTTCCCACACTATTCTTGCCCTCCCCCTGTCTATTTTCTACCCACCATCTGTGCTACTTGTTCTATGCACCTTGTCCCCCTCTCTCCTCTTCCCATTCCCCTATTGCTAACCCTCCATGTGATCTCCACTTCTGTGTTTCTGCTCCTGTTGTAGTGGTTTGCTTAGTTGGCTTTTGTTTTCGGTCTGGTTGTTAATACCTGTGAGTTTGTTGCCTTTTTACTGTTCATATTTTTTATCTTCTTTTTCTTAGTTAAGTCCCTTTAACATTTCATATAATAAGGGATTGGTGATGATGAACTCCTTTAACTTGACCTTATCTGGGAAGCACTTTATCTGCCCTTCCATTCTAAATGACAGCTTTGCTGGATAGAACAATCTTGGATGTAAATCCTTGACTTTCATGACTTGGAATACCTCTTCCCAGCCCCTTCTTGCCTGTAAGGTCTCTTTTGAGAAATCCGCTGACAGTCTGATGGGAACTCCTTTGTAGGTGACTGTGCCCTTATCCCTTGCTGCTTCTAGAATTCTCTCCTTCATTTTAATCTTGACTAATGTAATTATGGTGTGCCTTGATGTATTCCTCCTCGGGTCCAACTTCTTTGGGACTCTCTGAGCTTCCTGGACTTCCTGGAAGACTATTTCCTTTGCCAGATTGGGGAAGTTCTCCTTTACTGTTTGTTCAAATAAGTTTTCCACTTGTTGCTCTTCTTCTTCCCCTTCTGGTACCCCTATAATTCAGATGTTGGGACATTTAAAGATGTCCTGGAGGTTCCTAAGCCTCTCCTCATTTTGTTGAATTCTTGTTTCTTCCTTGTTTTCTGTTTGGTTGTTTCTTTCTTCCTTCTGGTCCACTCCATTGATTTGAGTCCCAGTCTTCCTCCCATCTCTGTTGGTTCCCCATACATTTTTCTTCATTTCACTTATTGTAACCTTTATTTTTTCATCTAATTTGTGAGCAAAATCAACCAATTCTGTGAGCATCCTGATCACCAGGGTTTTGAATTGTGCATCTGATAGGTTGGCAATCTCTTCATTGCTTAGATAAATGGGCTCTGGGGCTTTGATTTGTTCTTTGGTTTGAGCCATTTTTATTTCTGGTTTGTTTTTTTTTTTTTTTTTTTTTTTTTTTTTTTTTTTTTTTTTTTTTTTTTTTTTTTTTTTTTTTTTTTTTTTTTTTTTTTTTTTTTT
>PVKU01002510.1:0-53828 GCA_004027475.1 Anoura caudifer | reverse complement strand
TCCACCGTTTCCCCTTTGCCTGGATTATCTGCGCGTGATTGTGGGACCACCCAGTCAGCCAGCCGCCTTGCATGGCCTCACTGGTTCTGCACAGTTGCCACCCCGTGCCCGGGGTCTGCTAGCCACTGCCTGTGCACCTGGGGGCTGCCAGCTGCTGCTGCCTGAGTGCTGGTCCGCACCTCTACTTTTTCCTGCCAAGACTACGCCCCTCTTACTGGTCTGGATGAATCATTGTTGGACTTCCAAACAGTTTAATTTTCTGAGTTCTGGTTGTTTTCTTATATCTAAATCTTTGTTGTCCTTAATTTTGGTTGTGCGAGGAGGCACAGTGTGTCTACCTACACCTCCATCTTGGTCGGAAGTCTCCATTTCTTTAGTATAGAACTCTATATAGCCATTAGATCAAGCTCGTTAATTGCCTTGCCCAAATCTTCATATTCTTTTTTCTGTTGCTTGAGCTATCAAACATTTGAGAGAAAATATTAAAACTTCCCACTATGATGGAAATTAGTTAATTTTTTCTTGTGGTTCTTTTGCATGTATTGTCCTACATATTTTGAAGCTATGTTACTGGTTACATTCAAGTTTAAAATTGTTATATTTTTCTTGTGAATTGAACTTTTTATCACTATGTACCTCTTTACTGTAAAGTTTTTTGTTTAACAGTAAATTTTTTCTGATGTTACTGTAACCACTCAACTTCCTCTTTCAATACTCTTTGTTAAGCATATCTTTTCCTGGGGTTTACTGCTGTCCTTTTAGTACTTTTATGTTTGTATTGTGTCTCTTGAGGACAGCATAAAATCAGATCTCTAAATCCAGTCTGACTACATTTCCCTTCCACAGAAGAGTTTAGTCTAATAATTGTCTCATTCCTTTAAATAGGAGAGTTTAGTACATTCACATTTATAGTGATTACTGATATAGGTGGATTTATTTCTACCATATTGTTCTTTCTTTCTTCCCCTCTTTTTGGTTTAAAAAAATTATTCTATTTTTTCCTTCTCCTAGTTTCAAAATTACTCTTCAATTTCTCTGCTTTATGTGGTTATTTAGTTTAAAATCAAAGTTAATATTTTTCCCCATCTCCTGATCAGTACCAAGGACCCTAGCATGTTTAATTCTGGTTATACCTCACTCCAACTTTCATGCTGTACTCACTGTTATTAGTTATTATTATTGCTTTGTTTAATGTTTAGATTTACTCATGTTTTTGTCCTTTTCTTCAATCACACTTCCTTTTTGCATCTCAATTTTTTCTTTTGGAATTATTCCTTCTTTCTGAAATATTTACTAGCCTAGAAATTCATTTAGAGAGCATCTGTTTATAGTAAACTCAGATAGTTTTTGTTTGTTTAAAATATCTTTATTTTATCCTTATTTTTGAAAGGTTGTTTTGCTGGACATGCATATAAATAAATAGATAGACAGATGAGTAGATAGATCAAGAGCAATTTTCTCTCAGCACATAGAAGCTTTTTCAGTTTCTTTTGCTGCTTCTAAAAACTCATCCTTTGTAAATAAACAGTCCTTTTCTTTAGCTGTTATGATCTTTTCTTTGTCTTTGATGTTTTGTAGTTTTGTCCCAGGTGGGCACAGGTAACCAGGTTCTTGGGGATCGGGACAAAGAACTGAACTGAACACCCAGAGTTTATAGCAGAGAACATGGGAGCAGGCCAACTCCAAGCAGAGATTGACCTCATGGGCTGGAGGGACTCAATTCTTATAGGGCAGATCCTTCCTGGCTTCTTTTGGCAGGATTTTACTGCACTTGTACAAGTAGTTGTATTCCTTTAAAGCTACTGCACATGTGGTCTCCCATGATTTTCCCTGATTGGCCGCCAGGGAAGGGGGGGGGGTCCCCCTGTACTAGGTTTGCCTTTCCCATTGCCAGAGAATTATAGCTCTCCATGTCAGAGATTGGTGAAAAGGAAAGGAATTATTTATTCAAGTTATACAGACTTAAGAGCAATGACTTAATGTCTTCATTAAAATCCCAAAGTCCCTTAAAACACCTACAAACACACAGTCCTTCGTTCCCGCCTTTGCCCAGTCTGGGGTACCGTATCTCAGGAAAAGAAATAGAGGTCTGTGGCTCAGGTAGCCCCCGGTTCTTCCCAGTAATCTGTGCTCAGCTGATAGGCCTCCCTCGGTTCCCAGCACCATCAGCTGTGTCGCCAGGATCTCCAATTAATCCAAAGTCATGTGGCACCTTCTCATGGCCCATTGATAAAAGTCCTTTCTCTTTTTTCTTCTAGGCAAAGTCTCTCCTGTTTCCTAAGCCATGTGGCCAAAGGGAGCACCCCAGAGCCATGGGGTCCTCACTCTCACCAATGCCACAGGGATTCCCCCCATCAAAGCCGCAGAGCAGGGGTGGTGTCACCACTCTGCCAAAACCACATGGTTCTCTGCCAAAGCCGAGTGGTGATCTTCCCATGGCTGCGAGTGTCCTGACTCTGGCCAAAGCCGCATGGCTCTCCTCTCAATGGCTGCCGCATCTGGGTTTAAATCCCCACGCCAATCTTCCTCTGCAGCCCCATTTCCGACTCCTCCTACAATCAGCTACACTTGCCAGCACTCCTGTATCCTTCCAGCTTTACTGGGCTGCCATAGTGAGTCTGGGCAGGTGTGGCCCCATGGCGTGGAGCCAATCATCTCCAAACTATCACGCAGGCACCATAAACAGGGGAAGTTGCCTCCCAGCTTTGAATTGGGTGGAAGTCACTCCATTCTCCCTGGCTCAAAGCCTGGCCACAACTATTTAGCATATCTATGAAACCAGTTAAAGGTTATAGATATGTTAAATGACCATTCTAGAGGTTATCTGCAAAACTGTTGCTATGCAAAACAACTCAATGGCCTTGCTCCATGTATCCCACTCCTCAGCTCATACTTGTGGGGGTGAAGACATCCCATGTTTTTAATATTTCCTGGACACCCTGAGTTCTGGACCCCATTATAAGTCCTTCCTTTGGGGGTCCCCTGGCTGCACCCTCCTACAGTTTCACTATGAATACGTCAAGACTTACCCTGCTTGGGATTAATGCTGCTTCATGACTCTGAAGAGCCATGTCATTCATCAATTTGAAAAATTCTCTTTTAATTATCTTTTCTGATATCCCTTTCCCCTTGTTCCCTTTCTTTTCTTTCTGTGCATAACTCTAACTAAACCACATTAAAATTTTTCACTCTGCCTCCATGTGTCTCTACCTTTTTCATATTTTCCATCTTTGTCTCTCCTTATTATATTCTATGTGATTTCTTTAGATATAGCTTTACTAACTCTCTCTCTTTAGTTAGGTTTAACCTACTGTTTAACCAATCCATTGATTATTAATTTCAATAATTTTTCCATTTTTTTACAAATTCTTTCAAATGTGTCTGATTAATGCCAATAGACACTTATTTTTCAATCATATTTTAAAAACCTCTTAATTTTTGTGAGCATACAAAGTAGCTTATATTATATATCTGATCATTAAAATATTTGTAGTCTTTATGTTTCTGAATCTGCAATTTATTTTTAGCTCATGGATTTATGATTTTCTTGTTTTATTAAAAATAACTTTTTAAAATTCTGAGTTCATATTCATTCTTTCTAGGGAATTCTTTGAGGCTAGGTTTTATTTTTTTAATTTTTTAAAATATATTTTATTGATTATGGTATTACTGTTGTCCCATTACTCCCCCATCATTTCTCTCCACCCTGCACACCCGCTCCACCCACATTCCCCACCTTTAGTTCATGTCCATCTGTCATAAGTTCTTTAGCTTCTACTTTTCCCACACTATCCTTGCCCTTCCCCTGTCTATTTTCTACCCACCCTCTATGCTACTTACTCTCTGTATCTTTTCCCCCTCTCTCCTCCTCCCACTCCCCTGTTGCTAACCCTCCATGTGATCTCCCTTTCTGTGTTTCTGCTCCTGTTCTAATTGTTTGCTTAGTTTGCTTTTGTTTTAGGTGTGGTTGTTAATATCTGTGAGTTTGCTGTCTTTTTACTGTCACATTTTTTACCTTCTTTTTCTTAGATAAGTCCCTTTAACATTTCATACAATTAAGGGCTTGGTGATGATGAACTCCTTTAACCTGACCTTATCTGAGAAGCGCTTTATCTTCCCTTCCATTCTAAATGACAGCTTTGCTGGATAGAGCAATCTTGGATGTAGGTTCTTGCCTTTCATGACTTGGAATACCTCTTCCCAGCCCCTTCTTGCCTGTAAGGTCTCTTTTGAGAAATCAGCTGACAGTCTGATGGGAACTCCTTTGTAGGTGACTGTGCTCTTATCCCTTGCTGCTTGTAGAATTCTCTCCATTTTAATCTTGGCTAATGTAATTATGATGTGCCTTGGTGTGTTCCTCCTTGGGTCCACCTTCTTTGGGACTCTCTGATCTTCCTGGACTTCCTGGAAATCTATTTCCTTTGCCAGATTGGGGAAGTTCTCCTTTATTATTTGTTTAAATAAGTTTTCCACTTGTTGCTCTTCCTCTTCCCCTTCTGGTACCCCTATAATTCGGATGTTGGGACGTTTAAAGATGTCCTGGAGGTTCCTAAGCCTCTCCTCATTCTTTTGAATTCTTGTTTCTTCCTTGTTTTCTGTTTGGTTGTTTCTTTCTTCCTTCTGGTCCACTCCATTGATTTGAGTCCCAGTTTTCCTCCCATCACTATTGGTTCCCTGTGTGTTTTCCTTCATTTCACTTATTGTAGCCTTCATTTGTTCTTCTAATTTGTGACCCAAATCAACCAATTCTGTGAGCATCCTGATCACCAGTGCTTTGAACTGTGCATCTGATAGATTGGCTATCTCTTGGTCACTTAGATGAATTGGCTCTGGGGCTTTGATCTGTTCTCCCATTTGAGCCATTTTTGTTTTTTGTTTTTTGGTCTTGTCACAGCTGTTTTGTAGTGAAGGGCAGAGCCTTAGGTGTTCCCCAGGTGGGGCAGCCCAGTCACTAAATAGAGACGTTGTATGTGGGGGCAGGGTCCAAGAGGGAACAATGGCGCTTGTTCCACTCTCTCTCAGATTGTAGTCCCTTCTGCCATTTCCCCTTTGCCTGGATTATCTGTGTGCGAATGTGGGACCACCTAGTCAGCCAGACACCCTGTGCAGCCTCACTAGGTCTGCACTGTTGCCACCCTGTCCCCTAGCTGCCGCCTGTGCGCCTGGAATCTGCCAGCAGCTGCTGCCTGCATGCCTGGGTCCGCCAACCTCCTTTTCCTGCCACGACTCCGCCCCTCTTACCGGTCTAGGTGAATGGTTGTTGGACTTCCATACAGTTCAATTTTTGTATCAGTTCTGGTTGTTTTCTTGTTTCTATATCTTTGTTGTCCTTAATTTTGGTTGTGTGAGGAGGTACAGTGTGTCCACCTACACCTCCATATTGGCTGTGAGGCTAGGTTTTAAAGTACATTTCTTCAGACAATGTCTCTCCGGGCTTTTGTCAAGTGCTAAGGGGAGCCATCATTCTGGAGCCACTTTCAGCAAAAATTTTAAATGAAAGATTTTGAATGTCAAGTCAAGACTCATGTGGGGATGATGAGCATGTAATTACAGATTATGAGGGGAGACTTTTTTCTTTATTCTTTTTTATCCAGTACCAGGGCAAACATCCCACTATTTTCTTCTAGAGAGGAGGTTTTTTTTTTTTTTTGGTTTGTCCATGGAACGTGATCCTTTAGGGGTGTCCCAGCTTTCTGAGTAGATCTCCAATTTAGACCTCTCATCTTGGGTAGACCCTAGGCTTTGTCTCCCACCCTCAGTGCATGACCTGTGAAAGCTCTCCTAGATCACCAGTGCTGGCAATGCAAGTACTAACACTTGCTCATTCTTCTGGATCCTAGGTTAATTTCAATCCTGGTTTCTGGGGTCTTACCTTGTCGTTCCACCTGTTAGGTAGTACATTTTAAAAATAGTTTTAAACTATTGTCTCCAAAGTTGGTAGGCAAAAGTATTATGAGAAACATGATATTTGCATAGTCTCAGAGAATCTCACAAGATATTTATTCATTACAAAGAAAAATAATAGTAACTTTACAGAGGTAACTCCTGGAAGAAACCACTTCAATCATGTGATCAAAGTCAGTATCACCACTGAGAGAACATAGTGACATTATGGGCTTCTTATTATAATGCACTGAGAAAGGTACAAGGTCACTGCTGTGGTGTTCTCTTTCCAGCACCCATTCTATTAATATCTGGAAACATTGGTCAAATATAAATTGAGGATCTTTCTACAAAAAAAATTAGCCAGTACTTTTCCAAGTGTCAGGGTCATGAAATGCAAGGAAAGACTGAGGGACCAACCTACATTTAAGGATAATAGAAGAGCCAAAATACATTGTGTCATTCAGGATTGGACTCTGGTCCAGAAAGGGGGCATTAGTAGCACAACTGATAAAATTTAAATAAGATCTATAGATTAAATAATAGTATCATATAATTGTATATTGTGTTAGTTTCCTGGCTTTGATCCTTGATCTGTGGTTATTTAACACATAAGGAAGCTGAGTGAAGAATAAATAGAAATTCATTGTATTATTTTGGCATGCCTGAAATTATTTGCCAAGAACTATGAAGGATCTAAGATTTTACCCTGCTTATAAGCTAACATCTTAACCTACTACAGTTTCACTGATTCTGGCACAAGACATGATTCTCCTGGGTCTGAGACAAAGGACTTTATTACTCATGGCACACCAAGCAGCGTGAGCTTCCTGGTCACACTGGCACCACGTGTTCCCCCAAGTCCTATGAAGCTGACACATGGGCGAGGTAAATGCTACATGGGCAGTGAGTTCATACCACATGGCTTAAGAAACCCAATCTCTTGTAAGAGGCTGTAAGTAAACCTACCCAAACTTTGCCCTGGACAGAGACATTATGTTCATTGTATTGCAGAACAAGCAAACCCTCTTCTTCAAAGGTAGACATTCTCTCTATTATCCAAAGTTGTTCCTATACAAATATTCTTAAAAGGATAGAACAAAAGGCTGTCCAGGCTTCTCTTCATAAAATATGCAGAAACATAAGTGACCAATGGAAAATTATCTCCTAGCAATTTCAAAACAAATAGTTTTCTTAAAAATCTAAAGAAAATAAAATGGAAGTCCTAAAAAAGGTATTTTTACATCTATGTTAAAAATGATAAATGGAATCACAAAAAAATTAAGGGATTTGATTATGTATTACTATTAGTGAGAAGAATATGAACTAAAACATCTAAGTCACATGAGTACCCAGCTCCATACTTAGACCCCAAAGAGGCCCATCAGCAAATTGTCTACACTTCCACATCACACAAATCATCAGACCAGATGGGATCTCTCTGGTGCATCTTTCCTAGTTTTTCAAGATATATTTCCTCCAATATGCATTAATTTGTCTTCTAACCATACAGTAATAATTTTCCTAATAGTAAAAAAAAAAATTTAATTGTCATCTCACCAATTCATCTGTGAAAATTTTAGAGTGTGATGTTTAAAATTGAGACTCTCCAAAAAAGAAAAAAAAAATCCAGATCAATACCTCTATGGTACTTAACTGATTATCTAACCTAAATCTCTCCTGCTCTATTTCCTATTATTCTGTCTTATAAAAACTCTCTTTCATGTGATATAACTTCCTAGACTTGAAATCCTTAAAAATCTCCACTTCTGAAAACTTTTACCCAAGGAAAAGCTGAAAATCATTAAGGAAAAAAAGTAAAATGAGCTGTAGCTGACCATTCTCATTCTCAACAGGCCAGGCAAAAGGTCAAAAGGGCTGAGGCCATTGCATCTAAAATGGGACTTATACCCAGGCCTGCTGTGGATAAATACTTAACTTCCTTCCGGGGACAAATCATTGAAAGAGGAACCTTGGAGCTGAAAAATTCACCTCAAGTGTTTCTGTGGCCCAGACCCTATCCTCAGGAAAAGGAAGATCTGGTGAGACCGTTGTCTTGGGCAGAGCTTCTCCAATGTGAATGAGCATGAGTCTCCCCTGTCCAGGGCAACCAGGGATAACAGTTTTCTGGACAGGCCCCCAGAGTTGCTGAGTTAGCAGGTCTGGGTGCCACCTAAGAATCTGCATTTCTAAGAAGTTCCCAAATAATGCTGCCAGCGCTGCTCCTGCTGGTCAGAGGACCACACTCAATGTGAGAGTCCAGGCTGTAGCTTAGACTGGGGTGTGAGTGTTCTAAGCTTCAAAGTTCCAGAGCCCCATGTGCCGCAGGTGCTCTGTGAATGTTTGGCCAGGCAGGGCCTGAGTCAGGAGCTGCTTACTTTACTTCTCTTAATCTCAGTTCCTGTATCTGGGTAAGAGTGTAGCATTTAAAGGATATTTAAAGGCAGTATTAAGGAAAGACTTAAGGGAGCCACTTATTTCAAGTGCCAAAATGTGCCCAGAGTGTTGATGCCCTGTTTTCAGGCTGCCTGCCTTTGTGAATAAAAGGAGAACTAAGTGAAGAAGAAATGAGAGGGCCACTGGAAGTGGTGGGAAACTGGCATTAGAAGCTTCAGAGGGAGAAAAGAGAACTGGGCCTAGAAGTTGAGCAGAGGTCATAAACACAGAGCCAGGCAGAATTGCCAAGTTGGGTCAAGCCTGCAAAGGAAAGAGAGATAGGAGAGCTGATATCCAAATTTCAAGACCAAGAAGGAAATCTGAGGTTGGCCAGCTCTGAGCTTGCCCTCCAGAGCCCAGTGAGCCTGCAGCACTCAGTCTGCCTCTCCTCATGCATCCCTGCAGCTGGCAGCTCCGTTGTCATCGGCCCTTCCCAGCTTGCAGCTGGCCATTGACTCCTTCTCATGGGGAAACAGCTGCCACCTTTCCCTTCCTGAATCAAGTTACTTGTACTTCCGGTTCCCCTGCCACTTACTCAGTCCCATAGGGAGGCCATCAGGGAATGAAATACACATGCACACACGCACGCATGCACACACACACACTTGTTAATACACTTATTTATGGAATTCTCTTCCTGCCCTCACCCCCTACAATGGCTCCAGCTGGTCAGCCACCTCCACCTGAGCCAGCTTCTTTCTCCACCCCCAGCACCTACATTCCCAACACCTGGGACTATGTGTTTCCATGGGGTTCTCCCCAGGATGGGGACTGAAGGTCGATTTAACAAACACATGCCCCCATCACCACAACCAATGGGACAGTGGGTGGAAGATTGGAGGAGGGGATGACAACTCTGTAGACTGCAGTTGATTTGCTGTTCCTTAGAGGACTCAAAACTTTTTCTTGAAGAAAAAATGCAGAAAGGCCCCAACTCCTGATTGGTTAGCAGCTGGACTCTGGAATGCCTTGGTTACCGTATATGCTCACATAGAAGATTCTGCTGCAAAACAAATGTGCCCTATTTGCCAAGCCATGGTGGGGGTGGGGGTAAAGATGGCAGCAACAGCACATTTATTTCCCCTTTAAGGTCCTATCTTCCTTTCCAGTCTCCACTCCCATGATTACTGCCTCAGCAATCCCAGTTTTTCAGGGGCCCCAACTTGGCAGGAAACTAAGGCTAAAGTACAGAGTTGACAAGAAGGAGAATAAGGACCTCTCTGATTATTTTCCTTGAGACTCATCATTTAAGCTCACACCACTGTTTTTTCCCAGATCTTCTCCAAGGCAAGTAAGTATATACGGTATTTCACATGAGGAATGTTCTATTCACAATCTTCTAGCTTTTTGGGCAGGGGAAAGGATTCAAATGACCTTATAGCTGATCAATTCTCCAGTGCCTGGAGCACTCCTCCCCCACCACCTCCCCTTCCCAAGCAGAAACCTTCCTCTCCTACATCCTCTCCCCTCCACCCCATCCTGCCTTGCATTCTCCACCCCCATCCTGGCTGGGAGGGCTAAACAGAAGAGCAATGAGAGGGGGCAGGGACAGAGAGGAAGTTTGTGTCTGAATGAGTGCTCCAGTTGCATTCCAGAGACAAACAGAAAGTAAAATAGAAAAAAATTGAAGTCAGCTCACCACTGTTTTATATTACCCATGCCTCTGCAACTCTTCATTCAAGCAAACAGCCACCATTGGACAAGATTCCCATTGAGGGTCAGAAACAGAGAGCCTCACAGACTGTCTGCCTTCTTCAGTGTTCAGTAGATTGCTCTAAGGATCAGAGAGGGTCAGTGACCTGACTCTGGTCATATAGCCAGTCACCATAGATTCACAACTAGAACTTGGGTCTCCTAAAACTTGGATCAGGGCTCATTTCAAACCCATGCTTTGTTTTCATTCACACGCATGTAAGCAATTATTGCCTGTCTCTTTCTTCAGACAGCCCTGTGGGTTAAACCTGAGGTTAGAGGGGTAGAACGAAGACTCTTGACGGGTGGGTGGCCTTTCACCATAGGAAACAGGAGCTGCTCTTTGCTCTGGGCTAGGTGCAGACCCTGGGCCACGTGCAGGCCCCCTTGAGGACGGAGGCAGACTCACTATGACAGTCTCACAATGACAGTTGGTTGAACAAACTCAGGGCAATTGAGGGGAACTGAAATTTGATCTTTTCTTTCTTTTTTTCTTCCTCCAGCAGGGTATGAAAGAGCCAGTGAAAACCCCAGTCAGACATACTAAGCAGCCTCTGAATCACTGAGAAACACAGACAAGGGCAGTGATTTGGGGAACTGGAGAGCAAGTCCTTTCTTTGTCAGCTTTGCCTCCTTGCTGTCACTGTCACGGTACCCAAGGCAAGCATGTCTCTGCCTGTCCCTCCCTGTGTTCACATGCATATGAGAGTGCGTGTGTGCACGTGTTCACAGATGTGGGGGCTCTGGCCTCTTTCTGTGTGTTCTTTCCCACACACCCGCTTCCTCCTCTGCCGCTCCTGCTGCAGTCCTCAGAGAGGCCAGCACAAGGTTTCCATTAGTGAAGCACATTTTTGTGCTATGGATATTGAACCGGGGAGGAAAGAAAGCAGACTGTTGTCCATGATGGATGGGTTTTCTAGAGGACTTCCCAGGGTGGTCCTTACAGGGGCCAGGATGGAGCCATGAGGGGCTCACAGCTTCACAACATTCCCTTGTTTCCTAGGATGTCTGTGTTGGGGGTGTGTCTACTCTGCTGCCAGCCTCTTCCCACCTCCATTCATCCTACACTTGCCCCCCTCCTTCGTCCTCCCCTTCCCCCAACCACCCCAGCCTCCAGTTTACCTGAGTGCAAAAATACTTTCTAAATTCTCCTCTTAGAATAAAAAGTAATGTGTCCTGTGTGCTTGGTCTTTATTATGGATTATGGCTGCCCCTAAGAAGAAGGGATGGTTTGTGGACCAGAGCTCTTGAAATATCACCCATTATTCCTGCATTTCAGAATGCTGAGGTTTTCTTAAGCTTTGAAGGCCTGAATTTTCAAGGTCACCATACTTATCCACATACAGCCTGAATGAGATGAGATGGATCGTCCAAAGGTTCCTCACTGGTTCTTATCGTCTCACACAGCACCTCAAACAGAGCATGAGTTGGATAAATGATCAATAAACATAACTAGAAGTCTGTGAAAACTTAGTGCATAAAACACTTTCTCTCAGTTTAGTTAACCTGCTTGGTTTTTTGTTTGTTTGTTTGTTTGTTTGTTTTTTAAACAGAAGAAGGAAATGAGCTTCTGGGAGCAAGTGGCAGAGTGGGACGGCAAATCCTGTCCCTGGACTCGAAGTCTCATGCTATGCCATCTTGCTGCACTGTTGGGGGAACCTAGAACTTCTCTCAGAAGGAGGGTCTCTGCCTTCAGCGTGCTTTCCACCTATCTGGGGAGTCAGAGCCTATGGAGGAAATAATACAGAAGAGTTCAGGGAAGTAGATGCTAATAATCCAACACAGAAGTGATTTGGGGGCAGATAACCCCTGCAATGATTTGAGGCCTATTATCCCAATTCAATGAAGGGAAAATGGAAGGGCCATAAAGAGTTGGAGCAGTTCACCCAAGGTCAGATCACTGGGAACAAAGGCAAGTTAATCAAATCTTTAATCCAGCTGAAGGGTTTTCAAAGAGCTTTTGGAGACAGGTGGAATGGCCGACTGGAGGCCCAGACCTCCCAGGAGGGCCCTAAAGATCAGTGCCCCCATCCCTAGCCTCTCTTTCCCATTTCAGTATAGAAACATTCTTAACACCACTAGAGCAGAACTCAGAGTAAGTCACAGGATACACTGCAGCCTCAAGAAGTCCATAGTGTCCAAGTCTTGGAAATTTACATTTTAAAGGCTCTCAGATATCCTACAAGCAAAACCAAAATCAAACAAACAAAACACACCAAATAAGACAAAAACCCACCAAAAAACGGCAAGGGGGGCAACCTTCGTTTAACTCAGTGTTATTTGAGGTTCCCTGTCTGACCTGCAGAGCCAGCGTCTGGTCTCCTGTTCTGTTCCCAGGGTAAGGGAGAGGAGTACTGCTCTGCTAGGGACCTGCTAGCATAAAAGGAATCCTTTGTCTTGGGTGGTTTTAGGGACTGATTTTCCAAGGGTCTTCCCAGCTCTCAGATCCCCTAGCTCACGAGTAGAAATGAACGCATATGTTCCTCTCCAGGAAGGAAGTACCCCCAGCCCACAACACTCATGCACCTATACCTGCTTACTGAACACACCTCAGGTCTCCCCCAGAGTGTTGCTGGAGATTGCATCTCATTTACTCCACAGGGAGCTTGGCCTATAAAATGTAGGCACCTAACAAGTGTGAGGTGAATTGGATGCACCGCACTTGAGAGTTATTCTAACACTTTTTGCTCTTTTCCCAACTTGTTGCCCCCCACCATAGAGACTGTGTCTAGAGTCTTCCCAAGAGCTGAGTTTCCGAGGTGCTGAGATTCTACTGTGAGAGCTTAATATGCCTAAGCATAGTTCGATGCCCCCTTCCTCCCCACCGCTACCTCTGCCCCAGCCTTTCAGTCTCCCAGGCACTAGGTCAAACCTCTACCCTGAAATCTCTTTGTTTCCTCAGGCTGACATGGCGGCAACACACACCCCTTTCTCCTGTGCCCCTATGCTCTACTCTGCTCTTACACTATCTTGTCTTTCCTTATCTTTATCTTCTCCTCTCCATATTCCTTTCTTCTCTTTTCTCACTACCTTCTTTGCCTATCCCACTTCTCTGTCTCCCTTTCCCCCCAAACAGGCTTTTTTCCCATCTATTGAGCTGTCAGTTCTGCTCTAGCCAGGAAGCTGGCTCCAAAGAACCTCTGTTTGTCTGAGCCCTGGGCTGATCCCTTCCCTCCAGTTCCCTGATTCAGAATGAGCTACATAAGAAATGCATGTGTTGGCCTAGAATCTTCAGGGCATGCCCTTCACTGTTCTCCTGGGTTAAAAAGCACACTCAGAGATGTATCTGAATTTGGCTGGGGCAGTAAACCTGGCCAGTTTGGGCATATCTGTCCACAGCCTCAGCCACCATGACCACTGGTTCTGCTGCCTGGAGAGGATGCAAATTTGCAAAGGAGGCTTTGAGAGAGGGCATCCTGCTCCATGTCAATGAAGAAGTGTGGTTGCAGGAAAGACCCAGGCTGGGCTTGGAAAATCCATATGTGTGTTGGAGATGAAGTCCAGAGAAAGGAGGAGGACCTGTGTCCTGCATCCACACCCAGGCTCCTTCTATGGTTAAAGCACAAGGGAGATCCCAGAAAAGTAAGAGCTAGGGGCCTGCTGGGGAAGGGTAGTGAAAGCCAGAAAGGAGGCCAGAGGCCCAGGGAAAAGGGTGTGACGTACTAAACACACAGACAAATGGACTCTGCAGCCCTGGGTCCCTGGTGGAAGAGCAGGAAACAAGAATGCCTCTGGGTCCTAACATGTGGTTTTAATGATCACAGACCCTTTAGGCTCCCAGGGACCTCAGAGGTCATCTCCTCTATCCTCCTGCTTCCAGGTAGGGCTGTATCTAAACCAGTCAGTATGTGCAGGCAGGCAGCTTCTGTTCTTAAAGATCCCCAGAGAAGGAAAAATGAGCTCCTTTTCATCAAATATTAGGCCTAGGATCTTGGTGTCAACTTTTTCCACATCTTCTACAAAGGTCACAGTTTACAAAGACTGCTTGAGAAATTCTGTGACTAATCTGGATGTCTGGACTCCCAGGTCCATGGTCAATGGTGTGTTGCCATCCCAGTTTCCCAAGTGTCACAGTTTTTGCTGCCCAGCCTAACCTCTATGCTTGCTCTTCAGCTTGCATCATCCTCTAATTGGCTAGAACAGTGTCAGGTACATAGCATCATATAAGTGTTCATTGTTACTATAATCACTCCTGTGGCTATAGCTTACAGTGCAGATGGAAATCAGTTCATCAGTTTCCTTCTTTAAAATATCCATTGTCTACATTGCTATTCAAAAGGCAGAAAGGGAATTTGGGTGTCATAGCTGGGATGTCTCCCCTGACCTGCATCCCACTCTACCTTCACTCTGCCTCCCCAGCCTGGTTATTCCCCCTTCCACATTATGTGTGTTCCCCTAACTGCATTAACTGAGCTTTCTGAAGGGGCAGTAGCATGATGCAGAGTAATGGCCTCCTAATAGGGTAGTCATATAATTTATTATCCAATCCAGGATGCTTCTGGGAGTGAAAGGGGCTGCTGTTAATTATGTGGGACAACAAGCATAAACCAGCATTTTCCCAGGCAAAGTGGCACACCAATCAACCTAACTCTGGGTTTGAATCTGCCAACTCTAAGAAGATACCTACCAAGAAGGGCTCCTGTGGCTAACTGGGCTCAAATTTAAAATGCCTTAGCCGATGTATCTAAACAGGGACTTATTCAAGATGTGCTTCAGAGAGAAGCCTGCACTAAGCTGCTTACCTCCACACCAAACTGCCTGCCTGCATTATGTTCCTGCCTGCCGAGCCAACCCTTATAAAGATGTTCCTGGGGTTGCATTTCAACCAATAGGACTGAGACTTTCCCTGTTCAATTGGAGCCATGCAGCCATAGCCTCGTTAGCATCTTCACCAATCAAAAATGCTCAATTCTGACCAATCAGAATAGTGTTTTGGACAAATTAAACCATAAGAATTTGAAGTCCTCATTTGTATGAGGACAGACCAATCAAGGACTGGCGGGCGGGGGGTGGACTTCTCTCTGTATAAATCAACTTCCCTTCTGGCTTGAGATGCGCACTTTCCCTTTCCACTGAATATTGAGGATGTTGACCCAGCTGAAGGTGAAACCCTAAAGATGTCCCAGTCTGAGTGGGATAGATTGGGGCAGAGTGTAATGGAGCAGAGCTGTCTGGCCCGAGAGGATCCTTGCCTGATGGCCACCTCCCAGCCATGCAGGTCTAACCGTGTGCTCTTTCGTAATTGAACTGTAGTGCTGTTGAGCTGTTCCGCAGCCATGCTGGTTCACAAGCAAGCCTTTTGTAATGAATGAAGTTTCCTTGTTCACCACAACCCAGATTGGTTTCCCACTGGCTTTAAATTGGTCTCAATGGCTATCGGTTGACAAGTCAAATCTACAGCCTGTACCTTGGCTAGCCCTAAGCAATTTAATTCTTTCGAGCTTTGGTTTCTTATTGGTAAACCTACTAAGGAAAAATATCTACACCTTAAGGGCAGGGGATTTCAGTGTTTGAAGTATGTGAGAATTATTCATGATATTGTCAAAAATGAAGATGTTCAATTAAACTCTTGTCAAGCTTGATCTAGTAGTGGGGGTGTGGACTAGTAATCATTCGTTTACTTTTTTAAAAATTATATTTTATTGATTATGGTATTACAGTTGTCCCATTTCTCCCCCATCATTCCCCTCCACCCTGCAAACCCCCTTCCACCCACATTCCCCCTTTTAGTTCATGTTCATGTGTCATAAGTTCTTTTTTTTTAAAAAAAATTATTTATCTTTAGAGCGGAAGGGAAGGAGAGAGGGAGAAAAACACCAATGTATGGCTGCCTCTCGTGCATCCCCCACCAGGAACTGGCCCTCAACCCAGGCATGTGCCCCGACTGGGAACCAAACCGCGATCCCTTGGTTCACAGGCTCGCGCTCAATCCACTGAGCTACACCAGCCAGGGCCATGTGTCATAAGTTCTTCAGCTTCTACTTTTCCCACACTATTCTTGCCCTCCCCCTGTCTATTTTCTACCCATCATCTATGCTACTTATTCTCTGTATCTTTTTCCTCTTTCTCCTCCTCCCACTCCCCTGTTGCTAACCCTCCATATGATCTCCATTTCTGTGTTTCTGCTCCTATTCTAATTGTTTGCTTAGTTTGCTTTTGTTTTAGTGTGGTTGTTAATATCTGTGAGTTTGCTGTCTTTTTACTGTCCTGTTTTTATCTTCTTTTTCTTAGATAAGTCCCTTTAACATTTCATATAATAAGGGCTTGGTGATGATGAACTCCTTTAACCTGACCTTATCTGAGAAGCGCTTTATCTTCCCTTCCATTCTAAATGACAGCTTTGCTGGATAGAGCAATCTTGGATGTAAGTCCTTGCCTTTCATGACTTGGAATACCTCTTCCCAGCCCCTTCTTGCCTGTAAAGTCTCTTTTGAGAAATCAGCTGACAGTCTGATGGGAACTCTTTTGTAGGTGACTGTGCCTTTATCCCTTGCTGCTTCTAGAATTCTCTCCTTCATTTTAATCTTGGCTAATGTAATTATGATGTGCCTTGGTGTGTTCCTCCTTGGGTCCACCTTTTTTGGGACTCTCTGAGCTTCCTGGACTTCCTGGACTTCCTGGAAGTCTATTTCCTTTGCCAGATTGGGGAAGTTCTCCTTTATTATTTGTTTAAATAAGTTTTCCACTTGTTGCTCTTCCTCTTCCCCTTCTGGTACCCCTATAATTCGGATGTTGGGATGTTTGAAGATGTCCTGGAGGTTCCTAAGCCTCTCCTCATTTTGTTGAATTCTTGTTTCCTCCTTCTTTTCTGTTTGGTTGTTTCTTTCTTCCTTCTGGTCCACTCCATTGATTTGAGTCCCAGTTTTCCTCCCATCACTATTGGTTCCCTGCGCATTTTTCTTCATTTCACTTATTGTAGCCTCCATTTGTTCTTCTAATTTGTGACCCAAATCAACCAATTCTGTGAGCTTCCTGATCATCAGTCCTTTGAGCTGTGCATCTGATAGGTTGGCTATCTCTTGTTCGCTTAGATGAATTAGCTCTGGGGCTTTGTTCTGTTCTCCCGTTTGAGCCATTTTTGGGTTTTTTTTTGTGTGTGTGTGTGTGTGTGTGTTTTTTTGGGGGGAGGGGGAGTCTGGTCATGGCTGTTACATAGAGAGGGGCAGAGCCTTAGATGTTCACCAGGGTGGGGCAGCCTAGTTGCAGGGTTGTGATGGGATGTGGGAGGGGTCCGAGAGGGAACAATGGTGCTTGCTCTGCTCTCTCTCGGATTTCAGTCCCTTCCGCTGCTTTTCCCAAGCAAATTGGGCCCTTCTGGTGCTGACCTCCCCATGGGTGGGCCTGTGCATGCTCCAGGACCCCGTGGATCTCCCCAACAAACTCTGCTGTGAGGCTGGCACTCCCTCCCAGCACCTCAACCCCTACAAGTGTTTTCAATCAGTGCCTCCAGGCTTCACTTCCCGGGCGCTGAGGCCCTACGTTGCACAATCTGTCTTGCTGCCTGTTTTTGCCTAGTTTATCTGCCCCCCAAATATGTGACTGTAGTCAGCTGCCTTGTGTGTGCCACTTGGTCTGCTCATTGCCTCCCTGCGCCAACCACCACCTGCGCGCCCAGGACCACCAGCCACCGCCTTCTCCCCCCGCGACCCTCTCCACCAGTTGCTGACTCCTCCCCTCTTACCAGTCTGGGTGAATCCTTGTCAGACTTCCATACAATTCAATTGTCTAACTGTTCTGGTTGGGTGTTTTTGATTCTTTATTTTTGTTGTCCTTAATCTTGGTTGCAAGAGGAGGCACAGCGTGTCCACCTACGCCTCCATCTTGGCCGCTCTTTACTTTTTAAAAAAATGTTTAAATCTTTACCCCAGGATATGTTCATCGATTTGAGAGCGAGAGAGAGAAACATCAGTGTGAGAGAACTGTAATTGGTTGCCTCTTTTTTTTTTCAGTCTTAAAACACTCTCTTTGTTTTGTTTTATTTTGTTGTTCAAGTACAGTTTTCTGTTTTTTACTTCCATCCCAGCCCACCGCCCCAGCCCTCCCCACCTCCCTCCCATTTCCACCCCCCCAGTTTTTGTCCATGTGTCCTTTATATTTGTTCCTGTAAACTCTTCCCCTTTTCCCCTGAAATTCCCCTGAAATTCCCCCTCCTCTCCTTTCTTGTCACTCTCTGCCTGTTCTCTATTTCAGTGTCTTTGGTCATATTTTGCTTGTTTGTTTGCTTTGTTGTTTTAATTGGTTGCCTCTTAAATGTACCCTGACTGGGAATCAAACCCAAAACCCGGGTATGTGCCCTGACTGGGGATTGAGCCCTCAACCTTTTGGTGTACAGGATGATGCTCCCACCAACTGAGCCGCCTGGCCAGGGCCATGGCTCTACTTTTAAGAAGCAGCACATTTGAGTCATAGTAAGAACTATGAAAGTAACGTGAATAAAGAATATGGCACAGAGTGGGCCACCATGAATGGCAGTTCTCATCGTTCTGTACTTTTTCCTTTCTTACTCTATTCTGCAAGCTCCATGGGGGCAAGGTCATGATTATTCATCTTTGAAAACACAGTGCCAGCCTGGTACACACTAGGTGCTCACTGCTGGTCTAGAGATCTTTTCTATATCCCCATCTGTGGAGTAAAGAGGTAGAGTTTGCCTATGTGCAGAGGCCCTGACTTCTCCAAGTCTGGGTACTGCCCAGTGGGAAGACTTGCTCCTGCAGCTCACCTGCCCAGCCCACCCTCAAGCTCAAGTTAAACAACCTGAGCTAGGGTGGAGCAAGTTTCGCTGAGAAATCTGTCTAAGAGATCTGACCGTTAAAGGGTTTTCATCCTGAAATGACTTTGAGTGAAAACTGAAAGTAAAACTCAAACCACTCACTTCCCCCAGCAAGTGCTGAGTTCAGTAGGCCACTCCTATCCTCAAGGCCGGGGTCCTGGTTCTTTTCTGGCCCAGACCCTGAAGCCACTGAATGCTGTAACTTCACCATGACACTCCCACCCCACACTGCCCCAGGGACTTTGTTCCTTCCCTCCCCCACTGCCCATGCAGAAATCAGAGGCAGGAGTATGGTAGAGAAGATACCTACTTCACACAGAGTGACACTTAGTCTTTTGATCAACCCTGCCTTATTTTTATACCTTGACTCCATCTACTAAATAAGAAATAATTCTTCCATTTAATAAGTTCATCAGACATATTTCTAAACTGCATATCATGCTGTCTCAACACCGAATTGCTATCACTCAAGCCAAAATTATGGAAAACATAATATTTAAAAATACAAAAATAAATATACATGCTAATACATATATTAGCATGTATACAAAAGTAATATACTTTCTCATAGCAAAAATTCACAGCACAGAAATAAAAGACACAGTTCCTGTAACATCATCCTCCAAAAACCACTCCCTTTAAGAGTTCAGGTTTGTTTTTTTTTGTTTGTTTGTTTATTTGTTTTAATGCTATTGCATGTACACAGTTACCTCCCAGAGGTTAATAAATTTGTCTAAGATCATTTAGCTAGAAGGGATGGCTGAGCCATTTGGCCATTTAATCATTTGGTGGTATGGTGGGGGCAGGAGAGAGAGAGAGAGAGAGAGAGAGAGAGAGAGGGAGAGAACCTACTGAGGTTGCTGGGTTGCAACTGTGTTCCAGCTCATTCAGGAGAGGGAGGACTGTCCAGCCTACCTAACACTTCTCTAGGAGATAGGACTGGCATCAGCAAGAGCACAGGCTATCCAGTAGCTTCATCTGATGGTTGGAATTAAGTATTTTAAACTGGAATGTAACTTAGGGACCATTGAGTCACACCTTAATTTTATAGATATGGAAAACTGAGACCTGGAAGACCAATGTGAAATGGACAAGTGGTACTCTAATTAGGGTATAGTGAGACTTCCCAAGAGCTGCATGAGCCTGGACTGTGTGAAGGAAACACTGTCCTGATGCTCAGTTCCATGGTGCTCATGGCCAGGTAGATCTGCCTGCCATCTCATTTCACTGTTGCCCTTCTCCCACTGTACAAAAGAAAGGTGTGCCTGTCCCACATCCTGCATCTAAGTAAGTCCCAGGTATAAAACACCCTGGGGCACCGAAAAAGAAACTAAACAAAATCTTGGCATCAGGAGAAGCTGTCTTACTTAAGGTTCTTATCTGACATATTCATTTTAATATTGAAGTTCCATGTTAGAAATAGAATCTTTTGGTCTGTCATGGGATATATTAAATTCAGGTATATTTTAGAGCAGGGGCAGGCATGATGACAGTATTTATTTAGCAACCTCTCCTGGTCTTTCCCTGCTGGGGGGATGGGGGTGATGTGGGAGTATCAATATGAACAATTAAAGAAATTGTCATCTTATATCACCCAGGAGTTAAACTCATAGCAACTTCATGCCTTTCCTAACAATCTGTCTTAAAATCAGAATTCGGAAAAAAAGAGGATTGTCCCAGGAACATGTGCAAACACTTACCAGTCTGAATGGTTCATGCCCCATCATTTCTCCATCATTTTAGCTCCTAGCTCAGTGTTACTCTCTTTAGTCATTACTCCTGTCTTGTAACTCTTGGAGATTTACTATGCCATAAACACAGTTCCTTGAATACCCCTTTCCAATGATTTTGTCACTCCCCTAGCCACCTACTCCCATGCCCATACACTAGACCCTGTTATTACCAATGATTTCAGTCCCACTGTAATCTTGATTTCATGCATTCCATTCTAGAATCCTACTTTCTATCTTTCAGGTTTACTCCCCTCTAGAACTTCAGTTCCAGTAATCCTGGGCCCCATCAGATCCTCCCACCATTGATCTTACCTTACCAGTTTTAAATTCCATGGCCAAGTCATGTGGCTCAATTGGTTGGAGTGTCATCCAGTAACCAAAAGGTTGCAGGTTTGAGTCCTGGTCAAGGCACGTACCTAGGTTGTGGGTTTGATCCCTAGTCTGAGCACATGCAATCCTTGGTCCAGGTGCATAAGTGCATAAGGGAGGCAAAAAATTGATGTTCCTCTCTTGAATCAGTTTCTCTCTCTTCCTTCCTCTCTCTTTAAAAGCAATGAAAAAAAAAATGTCCTTGTGTGAGAATAAAAAAAATGTATGAAATGTATGGCCAACCATTATCATCACTCCCTTGTATACATCTCCAATCCCTCATACCTCTCTTGCTTTCTCACAGCAAGATATGAGCTGAGAAGCATAAGGCAGCTGGCTGAGGTATCAAGGGGTCACCCTGGTGGTTGTCTGGAATGCATAAGTGTTCCTTGATGCTTCTCAGAAACACTGGGACTCCCTACAGCCACAGAGAATGGGGAACACCAGTCAGTGTGATTTGAACACAAAAGCAAAGAGTGCTCCTTGAAGGCTGAAGAATATGGGCAGTCGTGGTTCTATGAGGCCTTATGAGGAGATTGAAGAATCCCTGGAAGAAACCCAGCAACTGTGCTGAGAGGTTCCTCTGGGCCATGGTCCTTGGCAGGCTTCCTGGCAACCCACAGCATTGCTCATCATTGCTTAGGACACAGCTCATAGCCACTCACTTCTCACTTCTTGTACTCACACTTTACGAGATAAAGGATCCAATTGGGTCACAATTCCACACAGAAGACCCTATAGGACAGAGTCTTTGGCCAAGCTACCTCCAAGGAGCCAGACCTCTGGCTTGGGTACCAATCCACTGGCCAGTCTTCTGTGACCAGAAGAGCAGAAGTCACAGTGCAGATTTGCTTATGACTGGTGTGTCCTTAGAGCATCATATAATAGATCACATTTGCTCACATTCAATTCTGAGCACCAGTTCTTTGTTTTACCTGCCACCAATCCAGGAAACCCAGACAGCCATAACTTTTCTAGCTGTAAGGCCCTGGGAAGCTGACTTAAGCTCTCTGAACCTGTTTTCTCATCTATGCAATGGGGATGGTGATGTTTAACCTCAACAAATCATAGTGAGGTTTAATGGCTTGTACTTAGCACCCCACCTGGCAAGTTAGTACCAGCATGTGTTTATTTACCCCAACCCCATTGTACCCATGCAGAGACACAAATGAGTCCTCATAAAACATTCTGGTGCTGTTTTCTGCCTCTTGTCCCAGAGTCAGAAGATCTGGATTTAAGTCTCAGCATTGTACTAAGTGGTGTGTGACCCTGATAACATCCCTCTCATTCCTCTCCAGGGGTATCCAAACTTTTGGTGTCTCTGGGCCACACTGGAAGATGAAGAGTTTTCTTAGGCCACACATTAAATACATTGTGACATGTAATCACAAAAAAAACTGATAATATTTTAAGTAAATTTATGATTTTGTGTTGGGCCACATTCATACTCATCCTCAGCTACATGTGGCCTGTGGGCCGCAGGTTGGACACCCCTGCTAGACCTTCATTTTCTTCTCTGTGGTATTGGGGACCGATGGTGAGATTACCTTTCATATCCTTGCAGCCTAGCATCCTAGGATTCAAATATTCTGACTAAGCCAACACCCTTCCTTTCAAGTTGAGAAAACTACCAATGTAGCTACCAGAGTTGGTTCCACCCAGAGTAAAAGTAAGAGGTAGGAAGGGCCACATGAAGAAATCGCAAATGGTGATGGCAGGCCAGAAGCTAGAGAGGACATCCCTGAGCTGTTTTCAAGTAATGAGTTGCACAGAGCTGTTCCTCCACCCATGTGGGCTTCTGTCCACCAGCCTTCGATCACACGCCTGCCAACAAGTCCTGCCAGGTGGCAGCAACAAGACAAGGGAATCAGAGCATGCCAGGCCTCTCTCCTAACCTGACCACACAGACCAATACAGAATGGCCTTCACTCAAGGGAAACATGAACCAAAGAAGTCAGGAAAGGAGGTTGTAAAACCCAAGTTCTAGATCCTGCCCTGCCATCCCAAGATGGGACCTTCTGGTCAGCTCTCGTTTCCAGCATCACGCCAGCCCCTCCACTGGGGCCACAGGACTGTGGTGAGAAGGAAGGTACACCTGAAACTCTCACGCCCTGCACAGAGTTTAACTGTCCTGCAGAGATTGTCTTTTCAACTTAAATCCTGCGTGTCCAATGAGTAATTGGTTACTACTTAGTCAAGCCTTATTTTATGCTTTTTATTTATCATTTTCTTATTTAATTCTCACTCATAGTATTATGGGGTGACTATCTTCATTATCTAGATGAGGAACTAAAACTGGAAGTTAGATGACATGCCAGAAGACCAGTAGTTAGTAACTGAGCCAGGATGTTCCTCTAAGTTCATTTCAAAAATTTGATTAGTTGAAAATTAATGTGACATATGTTTACGTAATGAAAAGTCTCCCTCCTGTCTCTGTTCCCTGCCCAAGCGCCATGCATAGGAGCTGCATTATAAGCTCAGAAACACTGTTTCCCTGAGCCTTGGCTCCAGCCTCTCCCTCTACACTGGACTTGACTTTGTGCAGGTAAAGTCACCGTAACGCAATCCCTAGAGAGGAGAAGAGAGTCCCAGGGAGTCACCGCTTGAGTGACCAAGGGGATCTGTGGTAGGCTGGGGGGTTCACGTCACACTCTAGCTCCATTCTTTGAATGTCCCTCATTTACATTGTGGGAAGTAAGAAGTTACACATGAAGGGAACTTCCACAGCAAGTTTTAAAGTAACTTCTTCCTAGAGTAGAAAGAATTCCATTTAGGGGGTTCTCATTACATACATTTCATCATGGGACTGGAAGGCTGACATGTGAGGTTTCCCTTAGGAACCCTGGAAGGAGTCTAGGGTTTGAGGAATAGACTAGCTGAAACCATTTTTGGAGGAATAGTTTAAGAACCATTTATTTAAGTAACTTTTTAAAAAGATTTTATTTATTTATTTATTTTTAGAGAGGGGAAGGGAGGGAGACAGGGAGAGAAACATCAATGTGTGGTTGCCTCTTGAGTGCCCCACACTGGGGACCTGGCCCACAACCCAGGCTTGTGCTGTGACTGGAAATGGAACTGGCGACCCCTTGGTTCGAGGCCAATGCTCAGTCCACTGAGCCACACCAGCCAGGGCTAGGAACCATTTAACTTGAAGTTCAGGATGGCTGAAATTTCAATGGTTCCCAGACTTTTGCACTTGATAGGTGAGCAACACTTTACCAAAAACTTTGAGGACCAATAAAAAAGCTTCTGACTTTGTATTTTTCTGAGTAAGAATACGTAGATAGATACACATGTAGAAATACTATTTGCTATACTACTGTTTCACAAAAGAGGACTTTTTAACAGCAAAAAGTAAGAAATTCAGAACAAAGGCATTTCTTCAATGAGTATTTTCTACTCACATATATAGTCTTTATTTTCTCTCAGACCAAAAAAGAAATTTCTTCAAGGAACTTCAGAGGTCCATCATGGACCCTTATTTAGTAATTAATGAACCTGATCATATTAAATGGATATTCTTTGTTTTTCAATCCTCACCTGAAGATATGTTTATTGATTTTAGAGAGAGAGGAAGGAAGAGCAAGAAACATCAATATGAGAGAGAAGCATCAGTTGGTTGCTTCCTATATGTGCCCTCACTGGGGATCAAACTTGCAATCTAGATATGTGCCCTGACCAGGGATAAAACCTGTAACCCTTTAGTGTATGGGACGATGCTGCAACCAACTGAACCACTTGGCCAGGGTTAAGTGGACACTCTTAACTAAATATGTTTATTGTCTGTTTCCTTATCCTTCAGTTCTTCCTTCCTTACCTCTTTCTCCCTTCCTTCCATCCTTCCTCTTCTCATTCTTTACAAAATTTTATTTAGCATGAATTATATTCTAGTCACCTTTATCTTTTTCTTCTACAGCACATGTTTTTAAAAAAAATTTTATTTATTTATTTTTAGAGAGAGAGGAAGGGAGGGAGAAAGAGAGGAAGAGAAACATCAATGTGTGGTTGCCTCTCATGCACCACCCACAGCGGGTGGAGGAGGGGCACCTGACCCACAACCCAGGTGTGTGCCTTGACCGGGAATCGAACTGGTGACCCTTTGACTCCCAGGCTGGCACTCAATCCACTGAGCCACACCAGTCAGGGCACAGCACATGTTTTTTGTTTTTGATTTTTTTGTAAGGGCTGTGGTGTTGTGGTGTGCCTCTGCGTCTTTTATTTTTATTTTTTTAGCTTTTTAAAAATCTATTTTATTGATTATGCTTTTATAGTTGTCCCATTTCCCCCCTTCACTCCCCTTCACCCTGCACACCCCCTCCCACCCACGTTCCCCCCTTTAGTTCATGTCCATGTGTCATAATTATAAGTTCATTAGCTTCTACATTTCCCATGTTATTCTGTCTCCCTGTCTATTTTCTACCCACCATCAATGCTACTTATTCTCTGTACCTTTTCCCCCTCTCTCCTTCTCCTACTTCCCACAGCACATGTTTTTATAATATCAAAGAGCTCATCTACAACTGATAATCAGGGCAATTATGTGGTTATAAAGTGAACGCTGGCTTCATTTATATAAATTTCTCTCCTAACGAAGAGAGCTAGAACATCAGGAGCAGAATGATAACCTTGGTCACCAAGAGAGGGAAAAGACCTCAATTTGGCTTCTGCAAAGGCAAGAGCCCCTACAACTCTATTTTAAGAAAAATGTAAAATTGTGTCTGTACCTGGGGTGTGGTCCCCAGAGAGACTGATCCCAGGAAGCAGGTTGCACTTCCTCCTGTGCCCACCTGGCTTGGAGTCCACTTCCATCTGCACCATCTCATCACCTGCAGGCAACAGTATCATACTGTAGCTTTCAGTAGCTTTTAACATCTCCAGAGGCCACCTCAAAATGCAGGGGTTTGTGCCTGAACTACCCAAGTTTTCTCCTGAGCCATCATTTTCTGCTTTTGGTAGGGTTCTAGTACCAGGTTGCATAAATTTTGAAGGTCTACCCAGTTCTATTGTTTTTAGCCTGTTATTTTTAGTGTATAATTTTTCAGAGTGCAAGGTTTTTCAGGAATGCCCATATTGTTTTATAGCACAAAAACCTGCACTAAACAAATACTACTAATTTTCAACTGAACTACGGCAATAGCATAACCATACCCAACAGGATACTAAGTGGCTGTCAAAATAAAAAATGTAGAGCTATGTGGAAAATCTTGTTGCAGAGTACGTAAAAAAGAGCAAGCTGCAGAATATTACATACAGTGTGGTATTGTGCATGGAGGGTGGGGGGAATAACCTTCAAAACAGCACCTTTTATTTCCTATAACCACATATCCCCCGTATGTTGATGAGTCGAAGGGAAATCTGGGGACTGTGTTTGTCTCAGGGGGATGGTGCGGAGGACCCTGGCAACACCGCCCTCACATCTGGGCCAGCGGGTCTTCCCTCCAGCCAGGGGGTCCCCAGTTTTACCTCCTGCCCTTCTAGACCAGTTAGGAACATGGCAGTCCAGAATGCTTCTTCCTGAAGCTACTTCCAGACCTGTCTGGATCACTTTCTGAATCCATTCTCCTTATGCCTGCTGCCTTTGTGTCCACCCTTAGGCCCAAGGGAGCCAAGGCTGGGAAGAGAAGACAAGAGGCCTCCACAGGTCCTTCTGTCTGGCCCACAAATGGTACAGGCAGGCCTGAGTACCAGGAAAGGGGGCAGGTTCTGCCTGGTTCTTAGAAGTTTATCTGTAACAGTCAGCATTTGCAGGGAGGATTATTTTTGCATTGCTTGTGTACTTAACAGTTAATTAAAACATAATAAGAATAATTTAAGTCCTCCCTATTCATCCAGAGATTGTGACTAACAGAATTTTGAACAATAATCTTGATTATGGCTCTGGATGTCTACGAGGAGAGGAGAAGGGGGACAGTGAAGACACAAGGGGAACAGAGGTCTGATTACTCAGAGAGGCAGGTGTCAATTACTTCCTAATTTTAAAGAAAGAATGCAACTCCGTAAAGGGCCATGGGGGTGAGGGTGGAATTCCCCAGTAGCAAATGCCATCACAATTAGTGGACTTTTCACCCCACTCCCACCCAGTGCCTGAAGCCTGCACATGGCTGGCCTGCTGTGAGAGGGACTCGGGAGGTAGCCCTGAGCAGGCCCTGGATCACAGGGTTAGTGCAGATGGTCAAACCATCTTTCTTTCAGAGGGCCACACCTGGGGATTTCCTGGGCCTTGCCCAGGACTGTTCTGACATGTCCCCCAGCTGATTCCAGGAAGCCTGCCTGGGATTATCAGAAAATTGCTATCTGGTCTTCAGCTGCATTCAACAAAACAAGGGAGCAGAGGAGCAGGGAAGCAGGAGGGAGTCCACCGGGTAAAGAGCTAAAAGAGCCCAGGACCAGGAAGCAGGAGGCTGGCCACCTAGGAGTGTGTGTGTAACTTTGGGTCATCCACCTCACCCTGGGCACTGCTGGTCCCCCTCCCACATGTAAAATTGGGGTATTGTTTTTATCTCTGGGCAACTGCAAAAGGCTGTAGAGAAAATTGTATAAGATAGTGACTGTGAAAGGAATTTGTAAACCATAAAGTAGCATGAAACCAGAAGGGCTGATTCCAGTGGCTCATTTTCTTTGAGGTGTAGCTCAGATGTCACCCCCTCCAGGAAGCCTCCCAGGCTTCCTAGTTTGATTTAGGTGTTTCTATTCTCGGCCCTCTACAGCTCACTATGTACTTCTATCTTAACTCTTTACACATACTATTATACTGATGTACTTGGTGGGCAAAATCTTATTTGTTTTTCCATCCCCAGTTTCCATCACCATGTTGGCTATGTAGTAGGCACTTTATAATTACCCTGAAAGAAATGTGTCAGTGAATGAATGGTTGTGACCCTCTGCCTTCTCCCTTTCTTTACTCTAACTGATGTGGAGCGCCAGAGACTCACCCTTACCAGGAGCCCAGGGGTGTTCTAACAGTTATATAATGCTTACTCTGGACTTACACTTTTCTTCTTATCTCCCCATATATGTTCTACATGTACCCCCAAGATTGAGACTTAACCTCCTAGATGTCAGGAGCCTTGTTCAGTAATACATAGTGAAAAGAAGGAAGGAAGGAAGGAAGGAAGGAAGGAAGGGAGGGAGGGAGGGAGGGAGGGAGGGAGGAAGGAAGGAAGGAAGGAAGGAAGGAAGGAGAAGAAAGAAAAGAAAAGAAAAGAAAGAAAGAAAGAAAGAGAGAGAGAAAGAAAGAAAGAAAGAAAAAGAAAAAGAAAATGTTAATTCAACTCTAATTAAAAAAACAAAGCACTCACTAGGTGAAAGTCAATCTCCTGGGACTTAGACACACACACACACACACACATGCACACACTCACACATGTGTGCACACACACACACTTAGAGCGGGCCAGGGCCCTTGAAGACTGAGGGCACAGGATTTCGTCCTCCAGGCTCAGGCTCAAAGTCCAGGCTGAAATCTTCTTTTTTGTTAAAAATTTTTAAAGGATTTTATTTATTTATTTTTAGAGAAAGGGGAAGGGAGGGAGAAAGAGGGGGAGAGAAACATCAGTGTGTGGTTGCCTCTGTGTGTTCCCAACCAGGGACCTGACCTACAACCCAGGCATGTGCCCTTAACTGGGAATTGGATTGGCGGCCCTTTGGTTCACAGGCCAGCACTCACTCCACTGAGCCACAGCAGCCAGGGCTGAACTCTCCTTCTGTCACATACCCCTACAAACTTTTCCTCCTGGTGAGTCCCTGCAAGAGATGGGGCATTTCAAGGCTTTGGGGGAAAGGGTTGGCCACAGCGTGTGGTGCCCCATCAAACCCAAGGTAGAAGAACTCTCGGCTCCTCTCTGGGCACAGCCATCATCAGCCCTTAGGGTCAACTAAGAAGCAGAGGGTTGCTGAGGCCAGAGAGGGGAAGGCTCCGTGGAGAAAGGGTAGTTTGGCAGAGTAGAGAGATACTGGGGTGAAATGAGCTTACTGAGGAAGAGGGGCATGCAAGTGAATAGAGGCTGGCCAGGCAGAACAGGGCAGGAGGAGAAGCTCAGAGCACTGGGAGGGTGCTTGTCTTTCAAAAGAGCTTCTGGAGGTCAGGAGCAGGGCAACTGCAGACAGAAGGTAGTGTTGCAGGTGAGGAGTCTTGAGGAGTGAACGGATTCTTGCAGGAGAGACATTGGACAATACACTGAAAGTAATTTGTGCCACATCTCTGTCAGGGAACCCATTAAACATTAAGCAATGTTTGAGGAGAGATACTGATGCACTTGCCTCATGGTTCCTGCCGGCTGCAAGCAGTTTCTTTGTGATCTCCTCACTGGGACACCCATGTTCAATGGGTGACTTAGGGATCCTTTAGCCTGCATTACTATGTGCCTTAACAGGCAATTATTAGATGCATGGTGGACTAGACAAGGTGGGGCTGGAACTGTGCTCCTATGCAAGTGCTTTAAGATTGCTTGGTTGCTTCCCCGTGGAATGGGGAAAATACAAGTCCTGCCCATTTCACAGGACTATTTTGAAAATTAAATGGAGATGATGAGCTTTGGCCCCATGCGTCTTAGGTCTGGGCAATGTGGGCCTCCTGCAGCAGCCCCGGCTTGGTGCTGCTGTCACTGGGGCCTGTCTTCCCTCGCACAACCCACCTGATCTGGGCCAGAGAGGGGTGCTCCAGCACATCTGATTCCCTCAACAAACCCTGCCCTCAATCTCCCCCAGCTTTCTGCTGTCAAGAAAAGAACTGAGGTATGTAGAAGGAATTTACGGAGGAAACATGGTGGAGTGAACAGAAATTTGGAGTCAGTGATACCTGCATTCAAATCCTGGCTCTGCTCCTTATCGGCTCTGTGATGTGGACAAATTACTTTATGGCTCTGTGCCTCCGTTTTCTCAATGTAAAATGAAAGGAAATAGTACCTGGTTCCTAAAGTTGAAGAAAGAATTAAAATAGCTAATGTACATCAAGTCCCTGATAGGTACTCAGTAGGTATCTGTTTTCCTCACTAAGCTCTCCAGTCTTCTCTGTGCATCTCAGCCCCTATTGGAATCATAGGTTCCCCCTGGGAGAGAGCCACCCAGCTCAGATGAAGGGGGCTGAGTTGAACAGCCTCAGGTCCTACAGACCCTGGGACCCAGAAGCACAGTCTTGGGCAAGTGAAGTCAGATACAAAAGACAATATATTGTATGTGATTCGATTTTTGCTGAGTTCAAAACAGGCAAAATGAATCTATGTTAGAAGTTAGCAGGGTTGCCACTAATGCCTCCAACAGCAATTGGAAAGGGGCCAGAAAGTGGATTTAGCTGGGGTGCTGGTTACCTGGAGGTGTGCACTTTATAAAAATTAAGTACACTTATAAACTGTATACTTATTATGTACTTATTATATTAATCATATATGAGGTCTGTCTGGAAAAAGTCCAGCCATTGTTTTTTTTTAAAGTGGTTTCTTTTTTCTTTTTTAATTTATTTATTTTTAGAGAGTGGGGAAGGGAACGAGAAAGAGGGAGAGAAACACCAATGTGTGGGTGCCTCTTGCATGCCCCCCTACTGGGGACCTGGCCCACAACTCAGGCATGTGCCCTGATTGGGAATCAAACTGGCAACCCTTTGGTTCACAGGCTAGCGCTCAATCCACTGAGCTACACCAGTCAGGGCCAGTCATTGTTAATATAATGAGAAAGGTTTTCATGACATTGATGTAACCTAAGAGCCCAGGAAACTAGACTGGAATGCGCATGTGTGAACAATGACCACTTCACTATACTAGTCAGTGGGGGTGATAGTACACACACCATTCAGTGAGTGAGTGTACTGTGTGGCCGCTGCATTAAAAATGACTGAGTAGAGCAATGAATCTATATCACACTTTACCTTAAGCTTGAACATTCCTCTGTGGAAACTATTCAGATGATTCAGAAGGCCACAGCTATGGGCAACTGGTGATTAGTGGCTTCATCATGACAACATGCGTGCTCATGCATCACGTCTCTTGCAGTTTTTGGTGAAATATCAAATCACCCAGGTGACTCAGCCCAACTACAGCCCAAATTTGGTGCCCTGTGGCTTCTGGCTTTTCCCAAAACTAAAATCACCTTTGAAAAGGATGAGATTTCAGACTATTGGATGAGATTCAAGAAAAAATGACAGGGCAGCTGATGGCAATTGGGAGAATTGTGTGAGGGACACATGTGTGAGGTCCCAAGGTGCCTACTTTGAAGGGGACTGGGGTGTCATTGTCCTACGTACAATGTTTCTTGTATCTTCTTCAATAAACGTCTTTATTTTTCATATTACATGACTGGATACTTTCTGGACAGCCCTCAGTATGTATTAAATACATACATAAAGACATTTATATTTAGAATTCTATGCTTATGATTTGGACACTATTCTGTATACATTTTACATCCATGAAAAGTAGGTATATTAAGAGAATGGAAAGACAACCACAGTCTGGGAGAAAATCTTTGCAAAACACATTGGGCAAAGGATCTGAGAAGACACTTCACCAAAGAAGATATACAAATCTGTGTATCTTCTTTGTACAGATTTGAAGATATACAAATAAGCACATGAAAAGATGCTTGCATCATATGTCACTAGGGAATTGCATACTGAAACAACAATGAGCTACCAATGCACACCTATCAGACTGGCCAAAATCTAAAGCACTGACAACATCAAGCACTGATGAGGATGCGGAGCAGCAGGAACTCTCATTTATTGCTGCTGGGAATGCAAAATGGTACAGTCTCTTGGGGAGACATTTGGGCAGTATCTTACAAACTTGATACTCATTCCTTATGATTCAACAATCTCACTCTTTGATATTTACCCAAATGAGTTGAAACTTATTTCCACACACAAAAAATCCTGCACACAAATGTATATAGAAACTTTATTCATAATTGCCAAATCTTGGAAGCAATCAAGATGTCCTTTAATGGGTAAATGGATTTAAAAACTCTGACACATCCAAACAATAGAATATTATTCAATGCTAAAGAGAAATGAGTTATCGAACCATGAACCCATGAAATTTTGGTGTATGGGAAGCCACTCCAACCACTGAGAAACCCTGCAGGGCAAGGTGGTGCCTCTTAACCTGTGTTTCTGGGCAGGTCATGGTGGGTAGTCACATACCAGGCCTGTAACTTCTCTAGTGGAAGATTTTCAAGCAAGCCCTATCCATTGTTCTTGTACATCTAGGTTAACACAGCTTTGAAATGTCAGAAATAAGACCACTTGAAGGCAAAACCACCCTGAAAGATAGCACATGAAAAGACATAGAGAAATCTTAAAGGCATAGTGCTAAGTGTAAGAAGGCAATCGGTATGATTCTAACTACATAACATTCTGAAAAGGGCAAAGCTATGGAAACAGCTAAAAGAGCAGCAGTTGCTAGTGATTACGGGCAGAGACAGGGGTGAACAGGTGGAGCCCTGGGGCTCTGTGGGCAGGGACATGACCTGTGTGGTGCTGCGACGGTGGGTGCATGCCGCCCCACCTCTGTCCACACCCGCAGAATGAGTCACACGAAGAGTGAGCCCTGCTGTAAACTAAGAATTTATTTAATAATGTATCCATATTAGCTTATCAATTACAAGAAATATACCACAAGATGTTAATAATAGGGGACACGGAAGTGGGGGTGAGAGATATACCAGGACTTGATATGCTTCCCCCTCAATTTTTCCATAAACCTAAAATTGCTCCCCCAAAGTATCTTAATTTAAAAAGGAAAGTAATTGCATTCCCTTGTTTAATGTTTATGCTTTCTAGAGCTTAATTTCAGTTTTCTTATCTATGAAATGGGAGTTTAAGAAGGTAACTCTAAGTGTCCTTGGCAGAGGAAAGTCGAAAAAGCAAATAAACCTATTTGGGCTCCTTCCCCACTACCACCCTCACCCCCAAAGGTAGTAGTATCACAATGCAGAGTTGTAACCACACACATACTCAGGTGTTTTCACAAATGTTATTTGACTGGCTCCTGCGAGCCCAGTACTGTAGTGGGGTTAGAGGGAGATGCCTGGGCCTGACAGGCTTCCTGGCACCAGGGGTATTTGGTGCCAAAACAGCAGACCCAGGCAATGGGGTTGGTTGGAGATAAACAAGTCATAGTCACTCCACACATCAGTAGGCAAGACATAACATAAGTGCTATAATCTAAGTTCATAGACAATGCTGAGGAGTTTGATGAAGGAGAATAGTTTTCACAGAGGAGAAGGCATCTGAACTCAGTCCTGAAAAGCAAGCAGGAGCACTCTCTCAACCAACAGGAAAGAAGGAAGGGGCAGAAAGTTATTTCACACAAAGGGAGAGCTCTTGTGAATGTCATAATTCATAGGAGCTACAGAGGTGGGAGGCCTCTTGGGTGGTCCATTGATAGGCCAGTTGCACCCACACCAACCCAGTGAAACTCATCCCAGACCCAGGTCACTGCCAGCCTTCTCTGCTCTTTCACTCAGGCAGCTAAGTGAAGCTGAAGCAAATCAACACTACAGAAACAGAGAGCGTGCTATTTCAGATTCAGGCTCTCTGGCCTCAGCTTGGCCCTCAGTGGTTGCTCGTAAATCATTTTTCATTTCTCAGTTTCCCTTACCCCTTTCTCCACAACAGCTCTTTCCAATTTTTGCTAAACCTCCTCTAACCGATCTCACTCCCTCCTCACACATCCTCAGCAGATGGCAACCTCCCCCCCACCACCTGCAGCCTCACCGACCCCTTCCTTCCACCCAGTCACATTAGAAACTGTGACCAACTCCTGTCCCACGATACCTCTGACCCTGCCCTTGTTCCATTGTCTCCAGTATCTTCAGCACCATTGCTGCCTTCCATTTTCTTAAAACACCCTCCTCCCCATCAGGCTGAGACAGCATTCCCTCCCTTTTCCATGTCCCCTTTGGCCCCACTTCCCGGTTACCTTTGCTGCTTCCCTTCCCGTAAATCCTTCCATTCTTGGGGTCCTCTCTTGCTCCATTACCTCTCTCCCTACACTCTGTGCTAGGTGACATCAGCAGCTTCCCTGGTGTCACTTATCTATGTGCTGAAGGTTTCCAAACATAAATATCTGGAGTGCACATCACTCCTCTGAGCATCACATATGATGTTCTGACTCCTTCCTTCCTGAACTTCATTACTGAGATGCCCCACAGAAACCTGTCTCGCCTCCACTCCCATGGAGAGGAAATAGCCAAGTAGCCTTACGTGTACTACAGAAGTGACTGTAATTCCATTCTGCCTCTAAGCCCAGGCACAGTAATGAAAAATTGAGTTTAGAGACAGTAACTAAAATCAGAAGGTGAGAGACAGTTGCTCTTAGCATAGTTGCTGAAATGGTGTAAAGACTGGATTGCTAGCCACTGCCATTTCATCTCTTTCCCCTTCAAAACCATATTCCTTCTCTACCTGTCTGAGCCAGAAGTTTGGGAATTGTATTTTTCATTCTTTCCCCCTCGCTATACATATCCAATCCCTTAAACAAGTTCCCAACTGTTCTGTTGCCTCCATGCTGCACCCAGTCTCCCACATGCAACCAGGGCAGTCCTTCTCCAGTAGGAGCCTTGCTGGGTCATCCTCTGCCAGTGCAAAGCTTCCACCCTACACACAGGACCCTTTGTAACCCAGCCCAGAAGCCTGTCTACCTTCCTCTCTTTCCATCTCTCCCCTCACCTTGGACACTGCAGTCAGACGTGCAGTTTCCCAAATTCTCTGTTCTCTCTCACCTGTGGATTTTTGCAATTGCTTATTTTTTTCTGTCTGGACTTTCTTTCTCCACCCCTTTTTGGGTATACATGTCTTAACCACTTAACTACCCTTCGGTTCTGTCCTTAACTGTCACTTTCTTAGGGAACCTCTCCATCCAAGGGACACACACAGCATCCTTCATTCACTCCATAACGTCACCTGCCACACTTTGTTAGAGCTCCCTCTGAACTGGTCTGGCTTCAGCCTAGACACACCAAATCAAGATGTCCAGACCCTGACCATTAATGTAGAGGTTTGGTCATCAAACCAGTGGGTTTTTTTTTAAACATTTGTTATTTATTTATTTTGAGAGAGAGGGTAAGGGAAGGAGAAACAGAGGGAGAGAAACATCAACGTGTGGTTGCCTCTCGTTCACCTCCTCACTGGGGACCTGGCCTGCAACCCAAGCATGTGCTGTGACTGAGAATTGAACCAGTGGCCCCTTGGTTTGCAGGCCTGTGCTCATCCACTGAGCTACCCCAGCCAGGGCCAAACCACTGTTTTTAAAATATTTGTTCAATACTTTTTGACCCTGTGGAGAAGCTTCAAGAAATTTAAACTACAAATGTGCTCACACAAATAAAGATTGACATTTGAAAAATCCATTGCAGTGCTGTTAGTAAGAGCCAAAGGTTAGAAACGGAATGTCCATCCATAGGGAACTAGTTAACCAAATTGTGATATACCCACCCAGTAAAGTGTGATATAATTGATGAAAATCTTATGGTGGCTCTGTGTGCATCCAGGTTATAACTACTTAGGCAAAGAGCAAAGTACAAAACATTGTTTATTGTGTGCCACTATTTGTGTGTGTGTTTGTGTGTTTTTTCCTACCAGTTAGCTAAAACAGCAGTTAACACTAACTGAGCAGTCACCTCCTGTCGGGCACATACAAAGATTTCTCTCACTCTCTGAAAGTAGACAATCCTATGAAAACTCTGGTAAGCCAAAATGATATAAAGTGAAGAAGCAATTACCTTAAATTTATTGAAATTAATAAAAAATTTTGAACATTCCCAGACCCCAGAAATGATCTACTGAAACACACCAAATAACACAGAAACTTAAAATCACACAACATGCAGCGAGAGCAAGGCCGCCCTCACCTTTCAGGGCACACCTGCCTCCATCATTGGTGCAAAACAAACTGAGCACTGTGTTTGCTCTTTGCCTTTTTCATAAAAGCAAAAACCCCCTTCAGATTTCTTTTGGTTAGAGAAAATAAGTCCAGCAGGTCTTTGAATAATCCAGCTTGTTTAATGTTGCTCATTATGTTGCTATCAATGTTGGTGGGGGGAAAGATAAATTCCCCTGTTTGTGTAGAGTTTGTACCTTCTTCCCATGTCTGTGTGGGTTTTCTCCAGAGACTCGTTTTTCCCCTGTATCCTAAGATGTGCATGTGAGCTGAACTGCCTTGTCCCAGCCCAGAGTGCATATGGGTGTGCATGGTGTGTGCCCCGTCCAGGGTGGGTTCCCCTCTTGTGCCCCAGGCTGCAGGAATGAAAAATCATTCTCTTACTTGTTTGTTTTTGCTATTCTTTCTTAAATTTCTGTAGAGCTCACATCTATTTCAAGTGTTTTGGATCTTTATCTAGAAGTTTGGTGATGTTTTTGTGACCAGAAATGTGTGTAGGAAATCTTACTGATATCAATTAGCCAATAGTAAAATTGATTTCATTAGATGTTTCACTTAGAGTCACAGTTGCTGAGAACCCTCAACGTGGTTAAGTGAGACCTACTGTACTAAGGTAGGTCTTTCATAAAAGTGGCCTGATGCAAACTTTCAAAAGCAGGGGACACCATGTATTTCACATTCAATTTTTACAACACTATGGGTAGATATACTCCTTTCTCCACATTCCAAAAGCAATTTAGACCAGGAAAAAGAAATGAGAATGCTCTGACCCATTTCATAGCATGCTGGGGGACAACACAATCACACACACACACACACACACACACACACACACACACACACACACACAATTTATACACGGGGTACCTCTAAAAGATATTTCAAAAACTGTTTATCAGTATTGCCTTAGGAAGGAATTGAGGAACTCCAATACATGATAGCCCCTCATCCCTAGTTCAGTACCAACTGAAAGACAGGCAGAAGATCAAAGTACCTAGCAAAGCCTTTGGAGAACTGGCTTTGCCAGGTTTGTACCAGTGAGCTTGCTAATATCCCTCCCAGTTCAGCTGAGTTGTCCACACACAATCACCAGATGCTTCAGCCTTCCCCCACCCCCTGCAGGGTCTGCTCAGGTGAAGCAGGCCCTGAGGCCCTGAGGAACAGAACCAGCAAAGATAGAAGATAGGGAAGAGCAGAGCACCATGATCAGTCCCTTCTCCAACCTCTGTGAGGGATGGAGCAGGACAACGGTATTACCCTACTGAAGGTCCCTCCAAATAGAAATACAAAGAGGAAAACTGTTTCCAGATAACATTCCTAACTCTTTGCTTCCTAAACTCACTGAACTTACCCATTGAATGCATAGCTGTTAGAGGTATGCTTGTCCCCCTGGGCCTGGGGACTCTGGTTCCCACCCTCAGGAGGAATTGGCCCCAATACCAGCCACTGCTCTTTTGGGCATCCTCCTGGAACCATGGCTGGGCCAAGTGGGTTTGGTTGTTGGAGGTCAGAAACAAAGCAAAACAAGACAGTTACATATCCCATAAGGCCACCTAGTTCCTAAGCTGAAAAATTAACTCCCTGTTCCATTTGCCATCTCAGATTTGAACTACCACATAGCACCACAGGGCTCATCAGAATTACTATGAGCCCTGGCTGGTGTAGCTCAGTGGATTGAGCGCAGGCCTGCGAACCAAAGGATCATGGTTCGATTCCCAGTCGGGGCACATGCCTGGGTTGCAGGCCAGTTCCCAGCAGCGGACGGACGAGAGGCAACCACACATTGATGTTTCTCTCCCTCTCTCCTTCCCTTCCCCTCTAAAGATAAAATAAATAAAATCTAAAAAAAAAAAAAAAGAATTACTATGAGAGTAAATGACAATATAAAAATACTCCAACACTAAAATGCCAATGTGGAGATGCCTCAAATTTAATTCTCAATGTGTATTTCTCTGGGACACATTAAACTCCCACATTTAAATCCTTCTACAAGGAAAGTTCTAAGACACTGAAATCTAAAACCAAATAAAGTCCAAAATCTGAAATGGTAAAGTTTAATTGAAGTTCAGATAAATTGAAGTCCCTCCAAATTTCTGATTTTGCTCAGACTCGACTGGAGGAGGTCTGAGTGCCTGGGTGGAGCTGGGGTTCCTTTGGCGGCCATCCCATCTCTCAGGAGCCTCATCTTAAAAACATCAAAGAGCTAACTTGTTAAACCCAATAGATTCATGCCATGCAAGCTGCACCCAACAAACCCTTAGCTCTTAGCAGTTGCCACAAGCGAAACAGCTCCCATGGGCCCTTTGTAGGGGGTTGCTGCAAAGACCAGGGCAGAGACCTAGAGAGTGTGAGGAAAGGAAGCCATGGACCAAAAACATTTTTTCCATTCTGCTAGGATGCTGGTCAGGCAACACAGACCACAGTCCGGAGCCCACTTAAACTCAGTAAGGTCAACTGTCCCTTTCAAAAGTTCTTTTTGTTCCTTTTATAGAAGTGCCATGTGGGCTGTGGGACAGATGCATACTGTCTCCTGAGACAGCAGCATCTGAGACTTCATTACCTTTATGCAAAGTTTAGCAATTTGCAATAATGGCAGCTCCATTATTCAGTGGAGCTGAAGTCACCAGATCAGAAGTCACCAGATCTTCTCACTTGAAGTGCCTTCCTTCCCTACTAGAATGGTCCAACCCTCTGAATGTCTGAATGTGCTGCCTCTTAGAGCAGAAGTATATCCACTGCCTCCGGTGGGCAGATGCTTCAGGTGGCATCCTGCAGTGGCAGTGTCCACAGTCTCCTGCTGTGGGGTGGCTGCAACCTGGCAAACCTGTCTCCTAAGGAAGATTTTCTTCTCATCCCCCATTTGTTCCACCTGGAGGATCACTTTGGTAGAGTCGCTGATGCTTCTGCTCTGCCTGTGCTTCTTGGGACACTCTTCAGCAGTTTTTTGAAATGTTTAGCCCTTTCAGTACCATTTCTTTCTGCCACCTAAAGCTAGGCAGTGGGGAAATACTGCCTCAGTGACTTCTTGCTCTTCCCTCTCCCCTGGATCTTATAGGAATGCTCACTCTGTACCCATTTAACCTGTTTTTTTTTTTTTTAAGTTGGACCTTTTATTTATACTAGCCCTTTCTTTTGTTTCTCAATACTTGTTTTCTGAATGTAATTTTCCAATTTTTTTTCTTTTAGGATCTCTCATAATGAGAGATATAAAATTATTAACTCAGGTCCTCTTAAAAGCAACCACTGTTGAGATGAGTCTTGCCCACCCTCACCTTCCTGAGTTGGAAAATCCCACTTGGAGGTCCTCCCACCAGTCAGTCCAGCTTCCACTCCAGCCTGCACTTCTGCAATTGTCCTGCAAGGTTGCACTTTAATATGGCTCATCGTTCCTGAGCTTTCCTTTAAAAACCAAATTCCATGAATTTCTCAGGTATTTCCTTAAGCATCGGCATTTCCCAGGTCACAATAAAGCTCATGTAATGATTTTTGAGTATTTCACATGGACCCTTCTGGTCTCTTATTGTGAGTCTGTCCAAGTTTTTGTAACCACTTTGGCCATCCATTCTCTCCTCCAACTGCTCTCACAATGCACTCCCCCTCGCAGCCCTGCCCTCAGCAGGTCTCAGGACAGACACTTCTCAAATTTTCCTCGGTCCTGGTTGCCTGGCAAATGTCATTCCAGTCTGCTTTTGGTAAAATTATGCTTCACTCCTTCTGTTGGACTTCACTGGAATCCAAATACTGTTTCTATTATAAAGTGTGTCCATCATTTTGATTTCCCCCTGTAAGAACAACTAACCTTGGATTTTCAATGATAAGTATTTCTCTACCACAAACTTGGAAGATTGCATTCTCTTTATGATAAAGTTTTTAGTTTTTCTTAATAAAATATATCTATGTAGGGGAAGCCACAACATCGGTTTCTGACATTTAGAGCCATAGTCAGGGTTTATATAGATAATAAACCTGAAACCAGTCTGAAATCATAGGGTTGGGGTTTCTCTTGAATTTGTGGGCAAGCTACAGAAATTAAAAGTCAGTTCCTCTATAGTTCCCTCTCTTGGTCCTGAAGACAACTTAAAGCAACATAAATTTTAAAAAGAACAGAATTTGGGGGTACTTTATCTTATCTTGCCTAAAGATACTTGCCCCTAACAGTGTAAAACTCAAAACTCTCATGGTTATTCTGCAAAATACACAGAACCTCAGTGTGAAGTCCTGATCTTCCAGCTTAAAGACCTTCTGAGGAAGACAGTAAAATTGTCCTGGTTCCTAACACCTAAAAGCCCTCATGAAATACTCTCATTTCCCTTTAATCAAATTGTTGTCTCCTTCTTAATCCTCCTTAATAACTCCTCTTAATTGAATCCTTGCATTTCTGCCTCCTGAGTCCATCTGAAAGCCACCCCACTTGCTAGAGTCTAGCCTGCCTTTATCCTTGTGTAAAAAAGCCACTTGCTTACAGTCAAAGTAGCCTTTAACTGCAGGGACCTACTGAGGTAAGGGTCCCTCATGGTTCATGCTTACTAAAGCCTAATGCCACCTGCCCAGGCCACACCTGTTAAAAACCAATTTTTATAAAGCAGTGAAAATGAATAATATGCAACAATAAATGATAATATGGATAGTTTCACACATATAATGTTGAGTGAAAGAAGACAGAAACAGAGAATTTCATGCTGTGTGATTATATTTACATAAATCACAAATGCAAATGACAACAATCTTCCTATGCTGTTGGAAGTGGGGGGGGGTAGTTGGCAGGTAGAGACTGGCATGCAGGTAATGCTGGTAATGCTCCATTTCTCCATTCGGCTCTGTTTACAGAAGAGTGCTTAGTTTATAAAAATTAATCTAACTGTCCACCTATGATATGTATACACTACTAAAAAGTTAATTTTTTAAAAGGAACAACTGTGCAGCCACAAAAACAGCTACACAACATCACCACATCAGGTAAGCCCTACTCCCAATTGCCAAAGGCAATGCCCCTGAGAGTCTCAGTTGCAAAGGCTCAGAGAACACCCAGCCTCCTGGGCTGGGCGGTGCCCAAATCTTCCACCTACCTTCATGGGTTCCACAGATGACAGTCATTACCCATTTGTTTGTATGTTCTCTGCTCCTTACTGAGATGTTAGCATTCAGGCAGTGCCATGGGTTAAATGGTGTCCCTTAATTGATATGTCCAAATCTGAACCCCAATATTCATAAATGTGATCTTATTTGAAAATAGGGTCATATTAATGTAATTAAAGATCTCAAGATGAGATCATCCTAGATTTATGGTACACCCTAAATCTGATGACGGGTGTCCTCACAAGAAGAAGGCGAGGGAGGTGTGAGACACAGACACAGGGGAAGAGACACAGGGCAAAGCCATGGGAAGAGGCAGGCAGAGGTTGCAGTGACACTTCCACAAACCAGAGAACAGCAGGAGCCACTGAAGAAATGCAAGACACAAAGGGGGATTCTCTCCAGAGCCTCCAGAGAGTGTTGCCCACTTAGAGTTCAGACTTCTGACCTCCAGAACTGTGAAATACATTTCTCCTGTTTTAAGTCAATCAGGTTTTGGGGACTTGTTATGGTAGCCCTAGAAAGCTAACACAGGGGCCTAATATATAACACTCCCTTTTCCTGCCCTTGTTCTAAACTAAAAGATAAATATCAGACTCTGGATATCAAAACTCTAACTTGACTGCTGATAGAACCATATCAGATGACATGATTTAAATCGCACCAAATTAGCCCACTGATAACTGCCTGAGAGTTGAGTTTACTCCTCCAGGCTACAGACCCCTGCAGAGCAGGGGCCAGCATCTGCTCTGAAATGCTTACTGCTCAGCCAAGAACAGGTAAGAGCATGTTTTATCCAAAAGATGCTCAGCATTTGTTTGGAGATGCTAAATGTTTCTGGGGGAACACAGAAAAGATACTGTCTGTCATAGAAAGATAAATACTGTATGATATCACTAATAAATGGAATCTGAAAAAGCCGAACTCATAGAATTAGAGAGTAGACTGGGGGTTACCAGGAACTGGTGAGTGGAGACCAGGAAGATGCTGGTGAAAGGATACAAACTTCCAGTCATAAGATGAACAAATAAGTTCTGAGAATCTGATGTGTAGTACGGTGATAATAGTATACGCTGTATTATATATTTGAAAGTTGCTGGAGAGTCATCTTAAATGTTCTCACTACAAAAAAATACTAATTATGAGACATGATAAAAGTGTTAGTGAATGCTATGGTGGTGATTATTTAGCAATAAATAAATGTAATAGATTGACATGATGTACACCGTACATGTACATAATTTATATGTCTATTATATCTCAGTAGAGCTGGGTGGGGCAAGGAAAAGATGCTATATATCACCCAGAGCAATTCTGCTCTGGTGCCACACTTGCACAGTCCCAGTTAGGAAGAGCTGAGTAGTTCAAAACATCTATCCTCCTTGAAGGCAGATTAGGAGCTCTTAGTTGTTACTTGAGTATGTCTCTCAGGGTTTCACCTGTACAAATATTCACCAACTGGCTTATTAAGGTATTCTAACCACATAGATGACTAGCCTTAAGAGGTGTCACTGCTAAAAAGAGAAAATTCTGCTTTGTTATACATCACAGATGTTTTAACACCCCTGCCAGAACATTGCCCCTTCCGCCTGCTTGCCTGCCCTGCCCTCAGTCTTGCTGTGCTGTGGAAACCAGCAGAGGGACAGTCTCTTCAGGGTTATGCAGTCTGATTGTCAATCTGTAGGACAGAGAACATGCCGGAAATAATTTTCTGTCTGAAGACTTATTTGTGACAACAGTTCCAACTTCTAATATTGTCAAAGTAACCAGACCCAGAAAACAGATGTGACAAACAGCAGGTAAAGGTTACCTTTGGCTAAGCCCCTCCTGGGAGTCTATCATATTCTTGCTGCCAGCTGTGTCCCCCTGCCTCTGGCCACCCATCCTACACAGCTTCCCGGACCAGCCACCCTGGATGACATGGCATGGTTGAAAACTGTTTTTCCTTTATGTACTGCATCCCAATTCTTCTTTAAGCTAATGGTATGGGAGAAATATGTCTGAGCAACAGTTCAACTAATCCCTCCTGAGGTACAAATGTTCATGACAACATGTATTATCTTCCTTGGGGATGGTACAATTAGAAGAAGGCAGCTGATGATCGTAAGGCCTGAAATCAAAGGAATGGAAGTTTGATATGGCAATTTTAGCCAGCTAGAGCGAGCAGGAAGACCTATACCTCAAACAATGTGTGGGCGAACACCAGCTCTGCCATGCCTCAGACAGGGGCTATTCAGGGCATACACTGCTGCAAGATGGGGAGGTCACCTTTGGAAGTTCCACTTTCCACCGCAGGGACACATGATGGGAAAAAGTAGAAAGACAGGCAGAGTCCCAGCACACCAGAATAAGACATTCGGACTGTATTGTATAAGTAATAGGGGGCCATGAAGGGCTTTCTCCCAGGGAACAACCCGGTCAGATATTTATTTTAGCCAGACCACTCCACAGCAGTGTGGAGGGTGTGTAGGAGGGGGCCAGCGAGTTCATCTGGAAAGTTGTCATGTGGTCCCTGTGAGAGATCATGGGGCTCTGGGCTAAAGCAAAGGCAGTGGAACTGGGGGGTGAGGAGTGAGAAAGCAGGGAGATAAAACAAGCAGCCTCGGTGACCGACAGGGTGGGCAGGGGAGAACGGAGCACAGTTTGCTGCCGCTCCCATACCACTCCTCATGAAGAGACACACCAGGCACAGAAAGAAAAGGGAGTAGCAAGGTCTCAGGGCACAGGCTGTGAGTGGCCAGTGTGCAATTCAACCTTTCTAGCACATCAGTGTTTTAGGGCCCACATAGACTTTCCACAGTGTACATGAACATGGATAATTTGAAAGGAATCCATCTCTAGATCCTCACTTTCCATATATGAGCTTTGCTAAAACTGATCCACTGAGGATGGCAGTGCCTGACAATCAGAGTGTCAGGCTGGGTCACCTTTCCCACCCCTCCTTCCTCCATCACCCTTCTCCCTCTTCACGAACTATCTCATGAAGATGTGCCTTGAAACCTTACCAGAATCAGGAAAGAAGGCCAGTTTGAAAATTAGTGTCAGTGAGGTCTTTAATCAAGGCACCATGGTGGGGACACCCCTTACTGTTTTATACATGTTTCTGTTATATGCGAAACTTGGCCTTAAAAATGCAGTATTTCAGCCAGTGATGGGATATTCTCAATTCAGACATATTGTTGAACGGAACTGGAATTATAGCAATTTTCAGTGAATAACCTCTTTCATCCCACTGTCGCCAAAGCCTGCAGAGCAGCTGAGGGACGACAGAATGAGAGAGAAGCCGAGAGAGCCTCTGTGGGCATTTGAGGGATGCTGCACTGCCTCTGCATTCCACCAAGGTGACAAGTTCATAGCAAGTCTCCTTGTCATTTTTCCCTATCTCTCTACCTAAAAATTAGGATTTAGAAGGTGACAAAGTGGTTAAAAGCATGTCTATTAACACATTTTTTTAAATTGACAAATGAAGGCAGACTCTTTCTGACAGAAGCTGCCTAACTTGACTAGTTGATTATCCGCTAAATATTTCCCACAAATTGAATCAGATAAATCTGTATCATCAAGGTTCTGATGAAAATAGGTTTATAGCAAGTGACAAAATAAAAGCACTTTAATACAAAGATTTTTGGCAAAGATATATCAAAATTAACAAATATTTCTATTTTCCAAAGCTTTCTAAGTGGATCTGGTTTAACGAGGTGCCTTTAAGTGAAAGAATAATAGATGTAATTAATAGTCATGCAATGTGTCTGGGTAAAGCCTTCTTAGCTGACTCCTTAGAGCCCTGGCTGAGTGGCTCGGTTGGCTGGAGTGGCATCTGGTACGCAGAAAGCTTGCAGGTTCCACCCCAGTCGGGATCAATGTTTCTCTCTCTCCTTCTCCCCTTTCCTCTCCCTAAAATCAATAAACATATCCTTGGGTAAGGATTTAAAAAAAAAAAAAGAACTCCCAGAAATGGAAAGGACTGACTGTTATCTGGGTAACAAATCCATTCGTAAGTCAAATGGTTTTAATTCTTTGTTTTCAACAAATTGAAGGAAGATATAAGTTATCAGTTGATGAATCACTAGCTGACAAACAACAGTTTTGTTGACACCTCACTATGTGATATTTGAGCAAGTAACTTGGCGGTGGTTCAAAGCACTGAGTGGTAGTACCGTAATAGAACTTCTTCCCTTATCATCTACTTTCTACGTGAACAAAATATCCATAAAAATGAAAACTCAGAATGGAATGGATGTTGTATCATGTAAGTAATGTTCATCCACAGATATGTGGGCCAGTAAGCAATGCACTTCCAACAAAATTTTACCCTTTATTTAATAATTATGAAAATACATATATTGTGTAAAGTCAGAGAAAAAAGTCAATTCAATTTGTAGACATACTTTTGTGGCAGAGAAACAATGGAGTGATCAATACATTTTCACCCAGAGAGATAATTATGACCAGGTAAATTCTGTGGGGTTCAACGTGAAAAAGAAACTATGTGAAACTTCCAACTGTTAAGAGTTTCTTAATGTATTTTCTAAATGAATAATAATCCAGATCAAGCAGCTACATTCTATTTGATACATTTCAAAGTGACATAACTGGGTACATTTTTAGATGTCAACAAAATGTCAATATGGCAAAAGTTACACTATTTATAACTATTTAAACTCATGATGAGAAATTCAAGATGCTTAATGGGTTATTTTCAAAAGTATGTTCCACATTGTCTTAGAGGGATGCGAAGGCCATGCTGGGTCCACAGGCAGGCCTCCCCAGGGCTTCGACCTGCCTGTCTGAGCGAACATGTCCTGATCCAGGTTGTGGGACAGAACAGGCATTTGCCATTGGCCTCTGTTTCTCTCTTCCCCTTCTCGGTTTTCACACCCTTTTCAAAAGACTGCTTTCATCGGTCACAACATAGCCATCTCTTTTTATCATCATTTCCTCGACTTTTTTGCAGGGCATGCGCTGGAGCCCAGAGCGGGGAGTAGGCCCTCAGCTCTCGCCCCCTCGGCACCCTTCTGCCCTCCCTGGGTCTCCCTCCTCCCTCCTGCCGAAGTGGTCCTGGTTCACAGCTCCCTAGAGGATAGTCGCTCTCCTCCTGGGGAAAGCTGAAGGTGGCCGGGCCCCACGTCACTCGCTGTCATTCCAGCCCTGGCCCACGCCGCCCTGGCCCTTCCTGCTCTGCATTTATCTCAGTCTCCTCTAGTCTTTCAGCCCGGAGGGAGAGGATGTGACCTTATCGGCAAGGCATCTGAGCCCAGGGGTGCCCTAGGGCTCCCCACAGGCCAGCTTCCCGCCCAGCACCCCACGCCCCTCTGCCTACCCAGGAGAGGTTCAATGGATGAGCAGAGGGCTTGGCTGTGAGGGGCTGGACGTCGTATTTCTGAGAAAGTGGCAGACAGGAGAGGAAATGGACTTGGCTAGACACCACTTTATGTAAAATAGTTCCCAAACTGGAATCCCATGCACAGAGCCACGCGCATGCACACACGCCCCTCCCCCACACACCCCTAACTGACTCCAGTCCCAATATAATCAGTAGGAATGAATGAAGGCCCAAGCCGGTTCTTCCTCCGTTTCCTCCTCACCCCGCCCTCTGGAGGAACAACGGAGACCTGAATCCCAGAGTGGCAGGGAGGATAGGATTCCGTCTTCAGCTCTCATCCCGTCTGAGGCTGGCAGCGTGGGGGTTCATCGCTGTGCCCTTTCTCCTCTCTCCTGCTACCAAGGAAAGCATGGCCGCCACTTCGAAGGGTGCCTAAATTTCCTACACTGGAATTTAATTCCTTTGGAGTTTTCTGGATTTCCACTATTCCAGGATTCTTGTTTTAAATAAAGGACTTCGTGGAAAAGCGACACCCACACATGCAGTTCCTGGACGCACAAAGAGCAGACAAGGATAGAGGGAGGAAGGAGTGAGGCTCTGGAAGGACAGCGGGGTAATTGTCCTCACCCTTTCCAACAGCGTTCCTCAGTCCGCCAGGTGTCAGCCCCTGAGCCACGTGACTGGGTGTACTGCTCCCTCCCTGCTCCCCCTCAGAACTGGAAGCTTGGGCTCCCCTCTGGACCTCTGAAAGAATGCCTTGCCTTCTGGGCTCTCCCCTCTACAAACCGCGGAGATGTGCACTGGGTCCTGGGTGCGATTTGTGCAAGTTAGTCATCCAACCACCAGTTCAGAGAATAATAAAGACAACCAAACTTGATGTTTCCCCACCTCAAATGTCCTCCACCTGCTTCTGTGCATACACGTGCCCACCACCCTCCACCTGTGAACTTCTCACACTTCCGGTCATTACCAAAGGGGCCTCCCTAAGCCATGCTCCCAGGGATTTCCATATCACCCTGTTTATTTCCTTTCAAGCCCTTGTCATTGTCTAACTCGATTTTGTTTACTTATTTGTTTACTTGTTTGTTATCTGAGCCCTACCTTCATCTATTCCCACTGAGTCCCCAAGCCTGTGAGCTCCACAGATGAAGAGGCCTCACCAGTCTCACTCAGCCTTTGTACAGCCCTAGGATGGGCCTGGCACCCAGTAAGTATAGCTTTGTTGAATAAGTGAATGAAGGAAGAAATGCTAAGTGTTGGTGATGCCTGGTGCCCTCTGTGTCTTTTTACATTAAAGCTTTTCAAATTAAATTATTCCTTATAATGTATAAACATATATTAGCATATAACATATATAATATGTAATTATGCGTATATATAATATATGCATTTATAACATAAAATTACCAGTATTTGCCTTCTCTACCAGACTGTAAGCTACTTGAGGGTGTTAATATCGTCTGAGCTCTCTCTGAAACTCAGCATCCAACCTACTGCCTGACAGAAAGTAAATATTCAAGAATTTATTGACTTGCACCTGGCTGGTGCAGCTCAGTGGATTGCGCGTGGGTCTGCAAACCAGAGGGTCACAGGTTCAATTCTGAGTCAAGGCACATGCCTGGGTTGCAGGCCAGGTCCCTGGTGGGGGACCTGTGAGAGGCAACCACAAATTGATGTTTCTCTCCCTCTCTTTCTCTTTCCCGTCCCCTCTCCCTAAAAATAAATACATAAAACCTTCTAAAAAATGTATTGACTTGCTTTTTTGCTATGTAATGATGAACAAAACATTTTATTTCAAATAGGAGGGAAGCAATATGTTTTTACATTTGCACAGTTCTTGAAAGACTGCTAAGTTCTTCCATATCCATTTCAGTTCCACAACTCTAAATGTAAGCATAGAATAGCATTATCCCACTTTACAGATGAGCAAACTAAGCCCACGAAGAGGTTGAGTGATTTCTCCAGGGCAGGAATTGGTAAGAAGTGAGCACTGAAACCTCCAGCAATAACTATGGACTTACCTAGTTCTTTTTTCAATTCTATCAGATTTTGATTAATGCATTTTGAAATTATGTTACCATAAGTCCTTTTAACCTATAGAATTAGGATGGGCTCATGCTACCTCACCTCATGGCTTTCTTTCCCAAGCTAGGTTTGCCTAACCCATAAAATTCAGTTCATACATCATTTTCTCTAAATAGCTTCTCCTGATTCCTTGAACAGAAATCATCATCCCTACAACCATATTCCCGCTGAACACTGTATGCACACCTTTGTCACAGCTGTTAACACTTTTACTCTAGTTATTCGCATTCGTGCATGCTTACCCCACTGGATCTTCTCAAGATAAAAACCACATATGATTTATTCACACATCTGTTCCTAGCACAACACCTTTTACCCTCATACCTTTTAGGCACACAGCCACTGCTGAGTGGCTTGGTTCTCTACCCAGAAACACAGGACAAGCCACTTTCAACATGACCTAGGAAATCACATGACACCGTGAGGGTGGGATGGACATGGCATGTTCACAAATATTGATGAAGCTCTAGTTTCAGGCTCTACTTTTTGTCTCCCTTTTACTACCTCCAAATCCATTTCCCCTCTGTTTCTGGGTGATACGAGGTCCCCCAGCATGGGAAACATATTTGCTTTTATGTTATGGAAGTCTGTAAATAGGACCCTAGGGCTCAAGGAAGATCTCTGTGGGGAAGTGATGATTAAAACGAGACCCAAGGAAAAGTAGGAGCTGGCCCAGCAAAGAGATGTGAGTGGGAGTGTTGCAGACAGAGAAAACAGTATAAACATGATAACAATGTTAACTTAATACTCAGCCTTAATATCATGCAGACAATAGGAGAGGAAGGCTGTGGAAACTAGAGAGCTCTTGCCCCATCTAAAGGGACAACCAGTGTTCAGCTCCAACATATTGTGGCCATGAAAGAATGATGGCAGGAGGGGTGTGAATATCCAATTTTTCAAAAGAATCTGGAAACCTGGATTTTTATGAGAAATTCTCTGATTTTAAATGTTGGCTCAACTTTTAAAAAATACTGTATGTGCCAAATAAAACACACCTGTGTGTTTTAATGGACCGATGGGTAGCCAATTTGGGAGCACTGGGTTAGAATGTCTATAAAGTGGCTAGCAATGAGCAAAGGCAGAGACTGGAGCATGAGCAAAGCTTCAAGACTTGTTAAGGAGACAGAATGGCAATGAAAGGCAACTGAAGGATTTTAAATATGATCAGGTTTATATTTCAGGAGTACCACTCTGGTTGTAATATGGAGAATCAATGGGAAGGAATCAGCAGTATGCAGAGGAAAATCAGGCAAATCAAATTACTGTGAAAACACAGGTAAGAAATGTAGTGGCTTGCTCTCATGTGGTGGCACTGGAGAAGGACAAAAATGGGTATGGTTGAGAGATATTCTGGGTTTAAAATCATAGGACTTTCTGTTGACTGTGAAAGCTGAGGAAAGAAGAACAGTCAAGAATGATGTCCAGGTTTCTGTTCAGACAACTGAGTGGGCTTTCCTGCCATTTAGCAAGACAGAAAAATGGCCAAGTGACTTTTTTTTTATTCAGGAAAGATACCCTCTCCGAGCAGATTTGCACATAAATCTCATTGGTTAGAAATATTGTGATCCAGTTCGTCCTGGTCACAAAGGGTGCCAGGGTAGTCAGAATGTCAGCTCCCTCCTTCTGTTAGAGGCAGGAAGAGGAAACAGGGCAGCAAATAGATGGGCAACCAAGCCATTCTCTCCGCTCACTCTACTCCTGTTTTATTGGCTCCAGACCTCCCTCTCCCCACATGAAGGGTGAAGAAATAGGGCAACTACAGTCCTCACCTCCTCTTCCCTTTTCTATTTCAGGATTTTTATTACTTGTTATTTCTAAGTTGTCAAATCAATAGCATGTACCTTCTGTTCTGAAACCATAATTCACACACCTTTAAAATGTCATTCTATAGCTAAATCTTTTTAACATAGCTTTCCCATTTGTCATCAAGTATCAGTTTAAACCATATGAAATTGTCAATAATTGATCATTTTTACCCTAGAAGAAATGCAATTTGCATTGCTCAGTCTAAGAGATATTCGAGAGGATTTTCTATACCCTGCAGATACTTTGTCTTTGGAGGAGGAGGGTGGGGAAGGAGGGCACACATAATTGCTTAAGTGTGACCCTTTATATCAGAGTTGGCTTTCTGGAACTAAAATAGCAATTGTTAAGTTTAATGTCTCATGGTAGACTAGAAGAAAAATTCTGAAGTCATCTAATACAAAAACTATGCAACTCTTTTAGAAATAAAATTTATACTTAGTGCTTTTAAGTTTTTATTAAGTATAGTTAATGCATATAATTTAATTTTTGTGTTAATTTTTATTTCAAAAATGATTTTTAAAAGATCAAAAATAATATTTTAGCTTGCAATCAATATAAAATTATACAAATAAAAATATTTCAGTTCCAAAAGTTTAGTTGCAAAAAAGAATAGTTCCAAAATTTCTGTGTGCCTAAAAGTAGCTATTAGTGCCTTTACATAAAATAACTTTTGCAGTACAAATTCTTGTTGGTAGTTTTCATTGAGGTTTTGTAGACCTTGCTTCACTTTCTTCTAACATTAAAGTATTGTGTTGAAGTCTCAAACCATCCTAATAATAGCCTCCTCATCAATGTCTACAATTTTTGTTTGGATGCCCACTATATTATATATTAATATTATAATTTTATGTAATTTTTAAATTTTAGAGTTCTAGTAACTTTACTGAGATACATATAAGTTTGACAGTTTGTTATCAAACATTTTTGTGGAACACAATTACAATCAGCACATTCCATGTCTTTTAAGAACTGTATCATCTGTAGTCTATTTGGTACTTTACTCTTTCATTTCCAACATTCTTTTACTTGAAGATACTGTGCATTTTGGGACTGTCCATATCTTTCATGTCTGCCATTTTCTCTCATTCTTAAACTCTTTTTCCTGTTCTAATTAATTTTTAAAACTCATCCTTCATGTCACTGTTTTCAGCACTATTTTATTTTCTTCCTTCTATAATTCTTCCCCTATGATGGCACTAGCATACATATTAGGTGTACAGTGTTCCAAAGCACTCATAATTACATAGAAAGAGAATAAAAATATAAATTTAACTCAGGCTTTTACAAGGATAAACACTCAAATTTCTAGATTAATCATCTAGAATATAAATGTGAAACTTCCCAATTAAGGAGGAAACACAATAAGAAAGTAATAATACAATCAATGCAAAGGAAAGTAAATAAAAGTAAACACATAACAGGTGGGCACAGTAGAGAACACAAAAAAAGATGGTAGAAAAATATTAAAATGTACTTATATTTACAATGAATGTAAATAGCAACACTGATTGTCATAGTTGCTAAAAATTAACTTAAAAAAATCCAGAAATACACTTGTTTCTAGACATAAACCAAAAGTATAAAAATAAAAGATTGAAAATAAAGGGCTGGAAATAAAACACTATAACAATAACATTTGATAAATAAATCAAAAGTAAAGTAGGAGGGCAGAAACAAAAAACAAATGTGTCAAAGAACAAATAGTAATGTCATATTTCACAGAACTAGAACAAATATTTAAAAAATTTATATAGAACCACAAAAAGCTCCCCATAGCAACAGTGACCTTGAAAAAGAAGAACAAAGTTGGAGGAATCATGCTACCTAATATTAAACTATATGCTAATGCCATAGTAATCAAAACAGTATGGTACTGGCTTAAAAACAGACACATAGATCAATGGAACAGAATAGAGAGCCCAGAAATAAACCCACACCTTTATTCATCAATTAATATTCAACAGGGGAAGCAAGCACCTACAATGGGCTAAAGATAGTTTATTCAATAAATGGTGTTGGGAAAATTAGATATATACAGAAAAATGAAACTAGACCACCTTCTTACACCACACAAAAGAATAAGTTAAAAATGGATTAAAGACTTAGATATTAGACCCAAAACCATAAAAACCCTAGAAGAAAACATAGACAGTAAAATCTCAGACATTGCTCATAGGAATATTTTATCCTCACCTCCCCAGGCAAGGGAAACAAAAGAAAAAATAAAAAAATAAACATCAAACTAAAATTTTTTTGCACAGCAAAGGAAAACATCAACAAAATAAAAAGACAACCCACAGAATGAGAGAATGTATTTTCCAATACACATGATAAGGAGTTAATATCCAAATTTTATGAAGTATTTATGAGACTCAAAACCAAGAAAATGAACAACCCAATTTAAAATGGGCAACGGACCTGAATAGACACTTCTCCAAAGAATACGTACAGATGGTCAATAGGCACATGAAAAGATGCTCAATGTCACTAATAATTAGAGAAATGCAAATTAAAACCAAAATGAGATATCACCTCACACCTATTAGGTTGGCTGTCATCAATAATTCAACAAACAACAAGTGCTGGCAAGGATGTGGAGAAAGGAACCCTTTCACACCATTGGTGGGAATGCAGACTGGTACAACCACTGAGGAAAGCAGTATGGAGATGCCTGGTTTCCAAAAAATTAAAAATGGGGAGACTCAAGATGGCAGAAAAGTAAGTGGAAACTATACTACCTTCTCCCAGGACCAAACTGGAATTACAACTAAATTATTGAAAAATCATCCTGAATAACCAACTAAACACTAGTTGGAGAGAACCCTTATAACCATGAACAACAAGACTGGTAAGGAATGTAGAGGAGGCATGAGAGGGATGGCTGGGCTCCCATGGACAGCAGCTGACATTTCAGAGGGATATTTCAGTGGCCAAGGGATTCATTTAAGAGGGACAAGGTCTAAAAGCCAAGCTGGACTCTCCAACCTTCAACACCAGAACTGGGAAAAGAGCCCAAATAACGTATGGCTACGAAAAGCAGCAGTTTCTTTCCACCAGGGAGAGATGACTAGAGAAGCAAAAAGTCTCTTAAAGGGCCAATGCACAAAATTCTGTTTGTAGTCACTTACCCTGTGCTCTAGCAAAGAGAGGGAAGAGAGGACTAGAGCTGCTTGAGGAGAGTTTGGGCCTGGTGGCTCCAGGGAGAGAACTGAAGTTAACAGCTGCCAGGATCCCTGTGCTAAGTCATTCCACATACTGCAGGTGCCATCTTTCTCAGGCGGAGCACTTCCCCCTGAGTGACATCAGCCTGAGGGGAAGCAATAGCCCCACCCACAGGAATTACTCTGCCCCACCCTGTGGTGCTTAAGCTCTGCTGATGAGGAGTACACCTGGAAGACATTCATTGATTAACCCCTCAGAACACCTATAGGCAGAGGCAGATTCCCCAGTCCTGGTGTCCGTAAAGGCCAACCTTGTTGAGCAGCCTAGTTCTTTCTGCACAAATGTAGGCCCAGCAGAGGGAGTCATACCCTAGGATTGCTGATAGCTCCAAACTGGTTGCTCAGAGTTAGTCACAGGCAGGGTTTGACTTAGGTTTGCACCAGAGTATTGCACATGTGTGTATTACATAGAAACAAACACAGACAGGCAGCCAAAAATAGAAAAAAAAAAAAAAAAAAAAAAAAAAAAAAAAAAAAAAAAAAAAAAAAAAAAAAAAAAAAAAAAAAAAAAAAAAAAAAAAAAAAAAAAAAAAAAAAAAAAAAAAAAAAAAAAAAAAAAAAAAAAAA
>PVKU01002509.1:108916-223882 GCA_004027475.1 Anoura caudifer | reverse complement strand
TTGGTTGTTTCTTTCTTCCTTCTGGTCCACTCCATTGATTTGAGTCCCAGTTTTCCTCCCATCTCTGTTGGTTCCCCATGCATCTTTCTTCATTTCACTTATTGTAGCCTTCATTTTTTCATCTAATTTGTGAGCAAAATCAACCAATTCTGTAAGCATCCTGATTACCAGGGTTTTGAATTGTGCATCTGATAGATTGGCAATCTCTTCATCGCTTAGATAAATTGGCTCTGGGGCTTTGATTTGTTCTCTGGTTTGAGCCATTTTCATTTCTGGGGTTTTTTTTGTTTGTTTGTTTGTTTGTTTTGTCTAGTCGCGGCTGTTATGTAGTGAGGGGTGGAGCCTCAGGTGTTCCCCAGGGTGGGACAGCCCAGTCTCTGGGTAGTGACGCTGTATGTGGGGGCGGGGTCTGAGATGAGATAATGGCGGTTGCTTTACTCACTCTCAGATTCCAGTTCCTTTCACCGCTTCCCCTTTGCCTGGATTATCTGCGCGTGAATGTGGGACCACCCGGTCAGCCAGCCGCCTTGTGCGGCCTCACTGGTTCTGCACAGTTGCCACCCCATGCCCGGGGTCTGCTCGTCGCCGCCTGTGCACCTGGGGGCTGCCAGCTGCTGCTGCCTGCGAGCCCGTCCGCACCTCCGCTTTTTCCTGCCGCGACTCCGCCCCTCTTACCAGTCTAGATGAATCGTTGTTGAACTTCCAAACAGTTTGATTTTCTGAGTTCTGGTTGTTTTCTTGTTTCTAAATCTTTGTTGTCCTTAATTTTGGTTGTGAGAAGAGGCACAGTGCGTCTGCCTACGCCTCCATCTTGGCCAGAAGTCCGGCATTTTAATTATGAAGTGTCTTGATGCAGTCTTCTTTGGGTCCAACTTGTTTGGGACTTTCTGTGCTCCCTGGACTTGTATGTCCATTTCCTTCACCAAATTGGGGAAGTTTTCTTTAACTATTTCTTCAAATAAGTTTTCAATTTCTTTCTCTTCCTCTTCTTCTTCTGACATCCCTATGATTCAGATGTTGGTACATTTGGAGATGTCCCAGAGGCTCCTTAACTATTCTCATGTTTTTTTAATTATTTTTTCTTCTTGCTGTTCTGTTTAAATGCTTATTTCTTCCTTACGTTCCAAGCCGTTGATTTGAGTGCCAGCTTCATCCTTTCCCCCCCCCCCCACTGTTGGTTCCCTGTAGATTTTTCCTTATTTCACTCAGTATAACCTTCATTTACTCCTGGGTCTTTTTTATGTTGTTGTCATATTCAGTGAGTTCTTTGAGTATCCTGATCACCAGTGTTTTGAACTTTGCATCTGATAGTTTGGCTATCTCCCTTTTGCTCAGTTTTGCTAACCCCAGTTCTTTTTCTGGGGTTCTGTTCTGTTTTTTCATTTGGGCTATATTTCTTTGTCTCTTCCCTCAATTGGCAGCCTCCCTGTGTTTGTTTCTGTGCATTAGGTAGAACTGCTTTGACTCCCTGTCTTAGTAGTGTGGCCTATTGTAGAAAAGTCATCTGTAAATTATGAGGGGCAGAGCCTTAGGTAATTGCCAGAGTAGGGCAATCCACTTCACCACTTTGTAGCTCTGTGTTGGGGGAGGGCTTGGAGAGGGATAATGCTGCCACCTGGCTTCTAGAGGTTTTCCAGGCACTTGCCCTGTTTCTAGTCACTTCACTTACTCCCCGTAAGCAGCTGTTGCCTGGTGCTGAATCCCAGAGGGGATGGGTCCTTTACGTGGAGTTGCCTGAAAATTGGCAGTTTCTTCTGTTTCCCCCAACCCCACTGGTTTTTACAGCTAGAAGTTATGGGGATTTATCTTCCTGGTACTGGAACCCTGGGCTGGGCTGCACAGTCTGGCCTGGGGCTAAGATTGCTCACTCTCATGGTAGCCCTCCCAATTTTTATCCACTACATGTGAATGTGGGACTGCCCATTCCACCACCACCACCTCTCCATGCCATGCTGAGCCTCTATGCCTCTCTGTCCATCTCCATGCCTCCACCCCTCCTACACATCTGGATGAATGTGGCTTCTTTAAATCCTTGGTTGTCAGACTTCCATACCACTCGATTTTCTGACAGTTCTGGGTGTTGTTTTCAGGTCTAATTGTAATTTTTTTCTGTGGTTGTACAAGGGGGCAAAGTGTGTTTACCTATACCTCCTTCTTGATTGGAAGTACAGTTCATATTTTTAAAAGTAATATGCTAAACAACTGGCTTATGTGCCTTTGGAAGCACTTCATGCTGAGTTCTGGATCATTGCATCTGTCAGAAAAGCCTCAAGACAAACTAAGAAACCTGTGGTCTGCAAGTATGATGTTCAACCAACTCTACCCTTCACAGTAAAACTTTTGTCATTTTCTGGAAAACGATTGCTTAGAACCATTTTCTTTTAAGGGGTGGAGGGTTAGACTGAGAGTGGGCTTTTTAAAACAGCTTTATTGAGATACAATTCACATGACATACAATTCACCAATTTTAAGTATACAATTCAATAGAGCTATGTTGAGTTTATAGAGCTATGCAGCCACGATTCTAGAATATTCTCATCATCTCAAAAAGAAACTTTGTATCTCTTACCCATCATCCCCTCCCCTCAATCACTGCATTCCCCTCAGCCCTAGGAAAGTAGATGGCTATTCATCTACTTTCTGTCTCTGTGGATCGGCCTACTCTAGACATTTCACATAAGAGGAGTCCTATAATACATGGTCTTTTGTGACTCAGTTCTTTCACTTAGCATAATGTTTTCAAGGTTCACCCACATTATAATATGAAGCAGTACCTCATTCCTTTTTATGGCTGTATAATATTCCACTGTGTGGATATAACATATTTATTCATTGACTCATCAATTGATGGACATTTGAGTTGTTTTCACTTTTTAGCTATTATGAATAAGACTGATATGAACATTCATGTACAAGTCTTTGTGTAGACATGTTTTCATTTCTCTTGGATACATATTTAGCAGTGGAATTACTGGGTTATACAACAACTCCACATTACCAAGGAGGCTGCAGCGTTTTATATTTTAACCAGCAGTATATGAAGTTTTCAATTTTTCTACATTCTCAACACTTATTACCTTTTTTATTATAGCCATCCTAGTGAGTGTGAAGTGCTATCTTATTGTGGTTTTAATTTGCATGTCCCTGATGATTAACAATGTTGAACATTTTTTCATATGCTTTTTGGCCATTTGTATATCTTCTCTGGGAAAATGTCTATTCAAGTCCTTTGTCCATTTTTAATTGGGTTGCTGCCTTTTATTATTGAGTTGTGAGAGTTATTTATATTGAATATATTCTAGATATAAGTCCCCTATGAGTTATACTATTTGCAAGTACTGTCTCCCATTGTTTAGGCTGTCTTTTCATTTTGTTGGTGGTATCATTTGTAGCACAAAAGAGTTTAATTTTTATGAAAACCAATTTATCTAGTTTTGTGTGTGTGTGTGTGTGTGTGTGTGACTTATGCTTTTAGTGTCCCATCTAATAAGGCTTTGGCCAAACCAAAGTCATAAAGAGTTATTCCCAGCTGTGTTTCTGAGAGTTTTATAGTTTTAGCTTTTACAGTTATACCTATGACCCTTTTTGAATTAATTTTTGTGTATGCTGTAAAAAGGTCTTGTTTTTTCATTGGATATTATTTACATACTTATAAACGATAGCATATCTCTACATCTTTCATTTCCCTACATGTTACTAACCTGCTCCTTCTCCTCTCCAGCTTGCTCATGCATTCATATAATCTCTCCTCACAATGGCTCATAAACTTCTTCTCAGATGATTCAGTTGATATATGATGGTTAAATTTCTTTCATAATATATGTCCTTGCTTGGAATACAAAAAAGTGAGGTATGCTATGCCAGTTTCTATTCTTTAGGCATTGAGGTATGGAAGGAGGGATATCCCTGATCTAATGACTGAAGTTCGCACTTAACACATTTATTGGTCATATTGTCCAACATTTTATTTACACTTTTAACCTCAGAAGGGAAAAGTTCAGCTTATTTCATTAATAACAAACCCTGAAGATACATGTTTATCCTCAATTTTATAAAATGTCTATAGTACCTACTTTTCTATTGTCCTATGGTTTGGGGGATTTACTTGGCCTTTATACTTTAGAATCAAATTAAGTATTTAGCCTCCTAAATTTTTGAGATATTATATTTTCCTTGAGTTTATTATTCTAACTTAATCAGAGATTCTTTTAGTTTCATAAAATACCTTTCAAAGGTTACTGATACTGTAATTTATGATCTAGTGTTAGATTTACATTTAATAGTTGGTATATTTCTAAAGGTACAGAATTCAAAATAAACCAGATAAAATGGGCATACCCAAAATAATTACAGATAAAAAATTCATCCACTAGGGTTCCCTTTTCTCCACATCCTCTCTAGCACTTGTTGTTTGTTGATTTGTTTGTGATGGCCATTCTGACCAATGTGAGGTGGTATCTCACTACAGTTTTAATTTGCATCTTTCTGACAGCTAGTGATGCTGAGCATGTCTGTTCAGGTCCTTTGCCCATTTTTTTAATTGGGTTGTTTGTCTTCCTGGAGTGAAGTCATGTGAGTTCTTCATATACTTTGGAGATCAAACTCTTGTCCAAGGTATCATTGGCAAATATATTTTCCCATATGGTTGGTTCCCTTTAATTTTCCTGCTGTTTTCTTTAGCTGTGCAGAAGCTTTTTATTTTGATGAGGTCCCATTTTTTTATTCTTTCCTTTATATCCCTTGTTCTAGGGGATATATCAGTGAAAATATTGCTGGGTGGAGTATCTGAGATTTTCCTGCCTATGTTCTCCTCTAGGGCTTTCATGGTGTCGTGACTTATATTTAAGTCTTTTATCCACCTTGAATTTATTTTTGTGTATGGTGTAAGCTTGTGATTGAGTTTCATTTTTTTGCATGTAGCTGTCCAGATCTCCCAACACCATTTGTTGAAGAGGCTATTTTTACTCCATTTTATGCACCGTTGGTGGGAATGCAGACTGGTGCAGCCACTGTGGAAAACAGTATGGAATTTCCTCGGAAAAATAAAAATGAAACTGCCTTTTGACCCAGCAATTCCACTGCTGGGATTACACCTTAAGAATCCTGAAACATCATTTCAAGAAAACCCATGCACCCTAATGTTCATAGCAGTGCTATTTACAATAGCCAAGTGCTGGAAGCAACCTAAGTACCCACAAGTAAATGAAGGAATAAAAAACTATGGTACATTTGCATAATGGAATACTACACAGCAGAGAGAAAAAAGGAGCTCCTACCCTTCACAACAGCATAGATGGATCTGGAGAGCATTATGCTAAGTGAAATAAGCTAGCCAGTGAAAGACAAATAGCATATGATCTCACCTGCAAGTGAAACCTAATCAACAAAACAAACAAGCAAGAAAAATATAACCAGAGACATTGAAATAAAGAACAAACTGACAGTAACCAAAGAGGAGTGGGGAGAGGGATAATGGGGGAAAATAAGGGAAGGGCCATCAAGGAACATGTATAAAGGACCCATGTTCATGGGTGGAGCAGAAGTGCATGGTGGAGTAAAAATGGAGACAACTGTACTTGAACAACAAAAAAATAAATACATTTTTTAAAAAATTTCATCCACTGCACTGACATCCATTGGGTAAAAAGACTTAAAAAACAATTCCATTTAACTAAATAGTCTATTCCTGTAAAAAAAAATAACAAAAAAACACCAACCATACCCGTTTTCACCTATTCTCAATTACTTGTTTTAAGTTTTGTTAAATTTATCATAATGGGGTTTTTTTCTTAGACACTCCCCAATCTATCAATATTATGTTTAATCAGATTTTCAAAACTGAGTAAGAGTTTTGTCTGCAAACTAAGCAGGTATTTAAAACTAAAAGATGGTCATTATCTAGTTTCAGTACCCTATGTGGATTCATTTTTATAAACTCAAATGAACAATACATTATAAACTGAAATAAGAATACATTGTGTATTGGTAAACAAAAGCTTCCTAAGCTAATTAACATTACAAAATAATGGACTTGAAATTGTCAGTATTTGGAGGAATTTTTAAGTAAAGGATCCCTAATTCTTCTTTTTTTCACTTTTTTTTTTACTTTATTATATTTTAATATATTTTATTGATTATGCTATTACATTTGTTCTATTTCCCCCTTCACTCCCCTCTACCCTGCATACCCTCTCCCACCCACATTCCCCCCCTTTAGTTCATGTCCATGTGTCATATTTACAAGTTCTTTAGCTTCCACATTTCCCATACTATTCTTGCCCTTCCCCTGTCTATTTTCTACCTACCATCTATGCTACTTCTTCTCTGTACCTTTTCCCCTTCTCTCCTCCTCCCATTCCTCTGTTGCTAACCCTTCATGTGATCTCTATTTCTGTGTTTCTGTTCCTGTTCTAGCTGTTTGCTTACTTTGCTTTTGTTTTAGGTGTGGTTGTTAATAATTGTGAGTTTGCTGTCATTTTACTATACACGTTTTTTATCTTGTTTTTCTTAGATAAGTCCCTTTAACATTTCATATAATAAGGGCTTGGTGATGATGAACTCCTCTCCTTTAACTTGACCTTGTCTGAGAAGCACTTTATCTGCCCTTCCATTCTAAATGACAGCTTTGCTGGATAGAGCAATCTTGGATGCAGGTCCTTGCCTTTCATGAGTTGGAATACTTCTTTCCAGCCCCTTCTTGCCTGGAAGGTCTCTTTTGAGAAATCAGCTGACAGACTGATGGGAACTCCTTTGTAGGTAATGTCTCCTTGTCTCTTGCTGCTTCTAGGATTCTCTCCTTAATTTTAATATTGGCTAATGTAATCCTGATGTGCCTTGGTGTGTTCCTCCTTGGGTCCAACTTCTTTGGGAATCTCTGAGCTTCTTGGACTTCCTGGAAGTCTATTTCCTTTGCCAGATTGGGGAAGTTCTCTTTTATTATTTGTTCAAATAAGTTTTCCACTTGTTGCTCTTCCTCTTCCCCTTCTGGTACCCATATAATTCAGATTTGGGGACATTTAAAGATGTCTTGGAGGTTCCTAAGCCTATCCTCATTTTTTTGAATTCTTGTTTCTTCCTTCTTTTCTGTTTGGTTGTTTCTTTCTTCCTTCTGGTCCACTCCATTGATTTGAGTCCCAGTTTCCTTCCCATCACTTTTGGTTCCCTGTGCATTTTCCTTCATTTCACTTATTGTAGCCTTCATTTGTTCATCTAATTTGCAACAAAATTCAACCAGTTCTATGAGCATCCTGATCACCAGTGCTTTGAACTGTGCATTTGATAGGTTGACTATCTCTTCATCGCTTAGTTGTATCTTTTCTGGAGCTTTGATCTATTCTTTCATTTGGGCCATTTTTTTTTTTGTCTTGATGCGCCTGTTATGTAGTGAGGGGTGGATCCTTAGGTGTTCACCAGGGTGGGGCAACCCAGGTCACTGTGTTGTGATGCTGTTTGTGGGGGAGGGGTCCAGGAGGGAACAATGGTGCTGTTGGATTTCAGTCCCGTCCGCCACTTCCCCCAAGCAAACTGGGCCCTTCTGGTGCTGACTCCCGAGTGGGTTGGCTTGTGTATGCTCTAGGCCCCTGTGAGTCTCTCCAGTGAACTCTCCTGTGAGGCTGGGAGTCTCTCCTGGCACTTCAACCCCCACAGGTATTTTCAATTGGTGTTTTGAGGCTTTATTTCCCTGCGCTGGAGCCCTGGGTTGTGCCATCTGTCTCGCTCCCCAGTTTTGCCTGGCTTATCTGTGCACGAATGTGGGACCGCCCCATCCAATAGCCACCTTGCACACTGTACCCGTCCACAATCCACAGCCTGGCTGGGTTCACCCACTGCCACCCCACACTCAGTGTCTGCCAGCCGCTACCTGTGCACCCAGGGTATACCAGCCACCACTTTTTTTGCCGCAACCCCTTTCAGCCCAGCCACCTGACTCCGCCCCTCCTACCAGTCTGGATGAGTGTGTCTATTTTAACTCCTTGGTTGTCGAACTTCCAAATAGTTCAATTTTCTGTCAGTACTGGTTGTTTTTTGGTTTCTAAATTTTTATTGCCCTTATTTTGGTTGTGCGACGAGGCACAGTGTGTCTACCTATGCCTCCATCTTGGCCAGAAGTCCTAATTCTTCTAAATGTCATAGAATAACAGACCTTTAGAATGGTATGCTGTTTTAATTCTTAATTTACAGAGAAAGAAATTAAAACCAGAAAGATTAAAGTGGTTTTTCCATAGTGTAAAGTTTCTATAAAACTTTAAATTTTATTAATATGATCAGTTTCTAGCAATAATGCAATATTTACTCTCTCTATTTTTAGGCTTCTCCCATTTTTCTTTTGTAACTTGACTTTCCTTCCACTTCCCATGCTTACGTTTCTTTCAACTTACTGGGTCATCTATCTCATCATTCCTGACTTATTCGACTAAGCCACTATATCCGCTCCTAACCTCTCATGCCATTGTCAAGGTAATTCACCCATTATTCTTCACTTCATTAAATTCCCTTCCATTTTTATAGTTTGAAAGTTGTGCTGCTGCCCTTTTTAGATTTTAGTGTCTGCAGTCTCTTGCTTTTAAGGGTCAGATGAAGTCTATCTTTCCTATATAGGCCCTTCCTCATGTCTCAACTCTCTTAAGTATCAGATAAAGCCTTCCTCTTTGAGGCAAACTCAGACACACACTGACATACAGACACCACCCACTCTTACCTTCCGTGTGAGGCCTGGCTCCTTGGTGCAAAGGATCACTTAAGTCACCATTTTATCAAGATTTTCAATTTACCCAGAAAGGTGAGTTTGATATTGAGTCATTTATGAGTCATGATATATGTCCCCTGTCACCACTTATTCATGTAATTTACAGCAAGTTCACCATGCCCTCTGGGTCTCAGTTTCCTGAACTGTAACATGAGGGGACTCTTCCAGTTTCTAAATTACTTTTAGCCCTAAAACATGATAATTTATCTTACTTACTGGCTCACATTTGCCTTTCATGTTTTCAGGATTGGTAGAAGTGAAAAGATGCCCAAAAGTTCAACTACCTTTTCATGTAGATTAGTAACTATTTGCCTTTCAAATGAGGTTGAACTATTTTTTTCCACCTTTAAAATATACTGTGAACATCATCTCCATTTCTGAACAGCTCCACAGTGTTTTTCTAACTATAGTGTTTGTGCTAAATGTGAACAGACCTGCAAATTAATGCAGTTTAGCTCACTCGAAACCCAGAATGGCAAGTCTCTTTCTCTGAACTCAACCAAGCAGGAGTCAGTTTTGAGGACATGACTGTGTTTAATATAGACAGGCCTGCATTTATTTTGTGCATTGTGGCCTTTTGTCTTTTAACACATTGAGTATCTTTTCAAAGGGACTTTAAAGCACACTTTCAAAAAAGTAAGGTTGATTTTAATAGTTCCAAAAAATCCATTCTACATAGCCTGTGTGCTTTACAATATTTTATGTAATGCTCACAACAATTCTATGAGCCAGGTACTACTATTTCTCCCCATTTTATAGATAAGGAAACTGAGGCACTGAGGAAGAAAATTAACATGCCCAAAGTTACCTAGGCTTTCAGTACAGACAGTTGGGTTCCGAAGCACATATTCTTTTACTTGAAATAAACAATATGGCATCTCTGGTTCTTATTAATAACTAAATGCAAAAGATAAATTATGGCTTTAATTTTCTTTCTTTGCATTTTTCATTTTTAAATACAAAAGGCTACTGTCAGAAAATCCATTTTATTATACCTATGCTTGATTCCAATTAATGATAATACAATCTAGTCACTAACCCAGAAAGTTAAAACCACCTTTGAATCTGATTAACAAACAGCAAACAAAACCTCCATGACCATGCTGTAGACAGATCAAAGCTATATTCTTCCCCTTAGCAATGAAGTGAAGCAGGTAGTTCAACCAAAACTGTACCAAAGAGAAAGTGAGAGTAATCCACAAAATTATGGCACGAAACTAGACCGGGTTCAGACTGCTGTGGAGATGGCCTATGGACCTTTTATTTTCCAATAATTTAAGACAAGTCGAGGCCACACTAATCTCAGTATAACTGGTCATTCAAAATCTTTCAAAATGATTTCTATACATGGGATTCATCACTGTTTGGTTGAATTTTCAACATTCTATGAGCAAGTTCTGTTTATAATGCTTTCAAAACTAACATTTCCCTTAGCAGCACAGTATCAAGTGGACAAAGGGGCAATTCTGTTAAAAGGAAAAGGAAAAGGAAAAGGAAGGAAGGAAGGAAGGAAGGAAGGAAGGAAGGAAGAAAGGAAGGAAGGAATGAATCAGAGAAAGACTGGCAAAAATGGCTTTAATCTGAGCAGAAAGAAACGTTTCAATGTGGTTTTGACTGAATCCTTCCAATAATTGTCAAACTTCCCTACTATCCAAACACAGCTAAACACCACTTAGCATTTCTGCACTAACTGCTAATGCCCAGCGGAGGAAGAGAGTGAGGGGAACTGGTGGTGGAGGGTGGTCACCTACCAGCTGCTGTTAAAATCTGCCAACTGGTAAATAAAGCCTCCTGATTTGTGAGCCATCCCCCCTCCCCCCAAAATGAGAACCACCATCTGGGAAGTGGGAAGAAGATACCACCACTTGGCAAAAATTGTTTCAGGAAACACAGACAAACACAGAAACACACACAAACACACCAGTGTGTGCACACACACACAGAAATGCAATTCTCTCAAGCTGATAAAACTGGCAAACACTCCGTACGGCTCAACTTTTTCTCCAACTACCCTAACATGAAAGAGAGATGGCAGACTTCCTCCAGAGAGTCAGTGAGGGGCAGAACATCTGGATTCTCTTGAAAGTCCCAGTGCTGACTCACTACCTGACTTCAAGCAAACCACCTGTTACAAATTTAGGGCAGAGTTTATCAATTTGCAAAGCAGGTGTGAGTATTCTCACCTTCCACAAATCATGAAGCTCATTTAAATGAGGATTTCAAAGAACTGTGCTATTCCGGGAGTAGAATTCCCAAAAGGAAGTGTAACATATCATTTTTAGAGCTCCACATGATCTCCATACACTCATCAAGAATTTCACAATCAAGATAAAGCCACCAGTGGGTATCGCTATTTGTTCACACAGGCACAATGGAAAAGCCTGACATCTGTTCCCAGGGTGAGTGCGCCTGCCACCAGTACTGGGAGGAAGTGATGGATGCTCTTTATATCTCCTTTTCACCTCCCATTCACCCAAGACATTGCTCCAAAAGGGCCACTTCATTCCTAATTGTGATGTTCAGGCTGGACCTGTGGGAACCACTCTGATTAAAGGTAATTGTGCGAAGCATCACACACGCTTGAAGCTCTGGACCCTGAGTGAATTTTCACTGAGGATCAGACATAGCTACATTCACTTAAAAGAAGGAGCTCCAAGAATCAGACATTGAAATGTTCTATATTTGTTTTTTATTATACCTAGTAAGTACCTAAGTTCCTCCTACTATTTTTTTTTTATTACACTTCAAGGTACTGCCTATATACTTAGTACTTCCAAATCCACATTTATAAATTAATTTTCAAGTTCACTTCTTAAATTGTTTTTGAGTCCAATCCAAAATATTGTCAGTTTACTTAAAAAAAAAAAAGAAGAACATTTACTTCAGCACTGGTTATAATAATAAGATTTTAGCCTTTCAGATGTTAACACTTTGATCACTTTACCTGTTCTCCTTAATCAGGTCCTTTCAAATAATTCTCAATTTTATTTTGATAACCATAATTAACATAGGAAATCATGTATAACATTCTCCAATTTACATAAAAGTCAAAACAGACAGAAGAATGCTGTAGGTTAATTATTTACAGAGGCAGCATAACACTGTGGTTAAGAGGCAAGCTACCTGTGATCAAATCCTGCTGTGCCACAGGCTAGCTATGTGCTCTGGGTTTAACTATATGCCTCAGTTTCCTCTTTTGTAAAATGGAGTCAATAATAGTACTTAGAGAATTATTGGGAGGATAAAATTATTTAATATACCTATAAAGCATTTAGAACTGTTTGATCTACAGTAAGCTTTCAGGAAATAATATGAATTATAATCACCATCATAACCACTGTCACTAAAATGAACTTCAATGGAACCCAGTAAGTGTACAACCCACTGTGTCTGAGGATCGGATCCAAGAGCTGCAAGACAACCTATTGAAGGCAGAGGCCAAACATAAATGACTATTCAGAGCATGGTACGGTGGCACAACTCAACTGAGCAAATTCTGCCTTCCAAAGCTCAGCCAAGACAAGAATGGCACAGTAATACCCACTGAATAAAAAGAAGCTCAGATGGAACATCAAAGTCTTCAGTATTAAGTACATAAGAATAAAAGTCATAGGTTCCTCCTTCTACGTTTGACACAACCCCAACAGTAATAAAGTCTGCAATAAAGATGAACAGCTCTTCAGAGCTGCACTGACTGCACAAAGTACAAATTTCCCTCTGAAATAAAGTCTCTTTTCCAGCAGTCTGAGGGAGGTAACGGAAAAAAACAGAAGACTTGAGTTAAATATGGCTGCCCTGAGACTTCTGAGTTGTTTCCAATCTGGTGCCCAAGCCTGATTCAATGGCAAGGTCAAGTAGAGTTAAACTCCTAACACAATATTGAGCCCGCAGGGTCATGACACCACAGGAGCCAAAGGACAATGATCAGTGAAATGTCAGTTCTGAGAGTATTACTACAGTGCAACTAAGTCCGGACTGAAATACAATGAATGGCAAGCTCATACTTCAATCTAAAAGCATAATACTATAGTGAAAGAAGGATATTACGTATTTTTAACAGCCTGTGACACATTGGCAGCAACCAATCAGAACAGCCTCTGGATGTAAAGGCACTTATACCCATCCCTGAGAGTTAAACCCAGACCTGGAGCCACAAACAAGAAAACGAGGTCTCTCTCCAGCTCAGAGCACAATCCCCCTTATTGGCTCAGGTTTTGAGGTGATTAGAGCCATTTCTCTTTCCTGGCCCCACATCAATGCCACTAGGTCTACATTCATTTTGAAAACACTGCTATTAGAGATGCAACATGGCCAAGGCCAAATGGGATGTGAAGCCATACACTGCATCTTATAGATGAAGTCACAGGAACTAGGGGAGGAAACAGGGGGAAAGAGGCTCAACATGCTCTCAGGGAACTTTTCCCCATTTTTCTCACACAGTTTTTAATGAAATAACCTACCAGCTAATTTCAGGAAAACAAGAGTTTAAGAAAAAGAACATTGAATGGATAGAGAAGTTAGTATTACAAATGATAAAAGAGGAAATACACAATGAAGACATCACCATCATGAACAATGTTTTGGAGAACACAGAGAATTTAAATATGTAAAATATTTTACCATATACCTGAACAAATATTTTTTACTCTCTGGCAGATGAAGTAGACAAAAAAGTAGAAGAAAATATAAATATGACTAATAGCTACATGTACATCAAATGTCATCCCTTAAAAGCAGAAAAGACACTTTATTTTCAAGTGTCAATAAAGTGTTTATAATGAATCATACACTCCAGTCCTTAAGGAAAACCTAACCTATTACTAGAAGGAAAAAAAGTTACTCATTTATTCAGCAAGTATTATCTGAGCACCTACTATAAGCCAAGTTGTACAATGGTTCTGGTTACAGTAGTAAATGACACAGACAGGGAGCCTGCCTCCACAGAGGTTAGAGATGAGAAAGGAAAAAAGATTGGCTAATTACAATACAGTCTGAAATATATTTTGATATGGGAAAAACATGGATCAGGGAAGATCCCCACCCTGATCTTAGATTCCTAATGTCTCACATGAATTGTGAAACATTAGGAAAAGGGACAATTTGCTAATCAAACAAAACAACAGGGACAAAGAATTCCTCCAAAATGTCAAGGTATATATATTACATGGCATGTAATAATTTATCCCAAGACACATAAAAAGGAAAAGCTACCCAATGTGTTTTATGAACACAACAAAGTGTAAAAAATTTGGAGAATCATCACACATAAACAAATGAGGTTTACCTAAAGAATTCAAGGATAAGTTGATAATACTAATTAACATAATACTTCAGATATAATTTGATGCAATGGGAAAAATATAATTTTTGTTTCCTCTTAAAAAGTGATGTGTAAGTGACTATAGCAAGATGGCAGAATACAAGGTTAACACATGAAAATCAAATGCTTTCCTATGGAGCCACAATGAACCATTGGAATTTAAAATTAAAAACAATACAATTTATATTTGCCCTCAAAAAATGAAATGCTTAGGTATAAGTATTTCACTAGAAGCACAATTCACAGAAGAAAAAATGAAAAATTGGATTTCATTAAAAAATAAACACATCTGCTCTGCTAAAGACATTGTAAAGACAATAAAAGACAAGTCACAGATTGGGAGAAGATATTTACAAAAGACGTATCTGATAACAAATTTTATCCAAAATATACAAAGAATTAGTAAAACAATAAGTGAACAACCTGATTAACAAATATGCAAAAGATATGGACAGACATCTCACCAAAGAAGATATACAGGTAACAAATAAACATAGGAAAAAAATGCTAAAAAAAGAAAAAGAAAGGGAAAAATGCTTAACATTATATGTCATCAGGGAACTCATATTCAAATGAGATATTGCCATACACAGAGCTACATGGTGAAAATTGAGATCACTAACTAGTCTGCATATGGAGCCGCGGGAACTTTCATTCATTGTCGATGGAAATGCAAAATGCTATGGCCACCCTGGAAGACAGTTTGGCAGCTTCTTACAAAAGCTAAACAGCCTAGAATTTTCCAAAATGAATAAACAGCAAACCACTGATCCAAGCTTAAATAACACAGACCCAGATAAACTAAATACACACACAAACACATCCCAGAATCAAACTGCTGAAAAACAAGGTTAAAAGAAATCTTGAAAGCAGTCAGAGAAAAAAAACATATTACATACATGGGAACAGAAATAAGAATTACGGCAGATTCTTTGTCAAAACTATGTACTGTAGACAATTGAAATGACATCTTTAAAGTGCTGGAAAAAAAAGAAAACTATCAACCAGTGAAAATACCTCCCACATAGAAATAAAGAACAAACTGACAGTATCCAAAGAATAACGGAGGAAAGAAGGGGAAGGGTCAAGTCAAAGAACATGTACAAAGTACCCATGGACAAAGACAATGAAAGGGGTGGGGAGGATTGGATGTGGGAGGTGGGGGTGGATAGGGCAGGGGAGAGTGATGGAGAAAAAATAAGGACAACTGCAATGGAACAACAATAAATAAATAAATAAATAAATAAATAACAAATTTTCTAAAGAAAATACCTCCCTAAGAAAGAAATAAAAATATGAACATTTTCAAACAAAGACAGAATTCATTTGCAGCACCCCTGTAATGTAAGTTCTTCAGAGTGAAGAACTATAACACATATGGAAACCTAAATAAACAGAGTAATAGAAATGACATAAGTGATGGTTACGTTTAAAAATTCATTTTCTTATTTCTAAATTTTCAAAAAGATAACTGTCTAAAGCAAAAATAATAGAAATTAATGGGGCATATTTACAGTATATGTTAGAGTAAAATGTGTGATGATGACAAAGGATAAAAAGGAAGAATTAGAATATATTGTTGTAAGGTTCTTATGCTACACATGAAGTAATAAAGTATTTAAATTATAACATAATCAAAAAATTACAATTCTTTGTGGATTTAAAATATTTGCAGAAGTAAAAGGTATGACAACAAAAACACAAAAGTACAGAGGTGAATATATAAAATTAAAATGCAGTTTCAGTTCCTGGGTTGGCACATATGAGAACCAACCAATGGATGCATAAATAAGTGGAACAACAAGTTGATCTCTCTCTCCTTCGCGCTCTCTCTCTCTCCCACCCTTCTTCTCTCTTTCTAAAATCGGTAAGTATATTAAGCTGTCTCAAGAGTTTCTAGTCAGTGGGAAATGTGTAAAGCATGGGCTAGGAGGGAGGTTTATGAGTGGGGAGATAGGAGTGTTTCAGTTTGTATTCAAATTAGGCTCCTCAAGAAAGAAAAACTAAATAAATTACACACACTGGGATGCCTTCCAAGACCAACCTATTGCTCTGTTTGTATTGATACTAGCATGATGTGAAGATTAAACTATCTGTAAGTCATTTGTTCTTATTAAAAAAGTTGGTTAGATATTAAACAGTTGTTCAAAATGAAAAAAAATCCGTAGGTATAAAATTTAAATAAATTAAGTTAAATTAAAATGTTACAAAGTCTTTGCATTGTTCAGGAAGTGATAAAATTTAGAGTAGGCTAATGATAAAAAGTTAATGATTAATATTATAATCTCTAGTGCAAGCACCTAAAAATGCATACACTACTAAAAAGTTAATTTAAAAAATAGACTAATGCAAGTAATTGATTAATTCAAAAGTCAATAAAGGAAATAATGAAACAAACAAACAAAAAACAGACAGGATGAATAGAGCAAACAAACAGTAAAACACCTTAAACCCCCTTACATCAGTAACTACATTAAATGTAAATAAACTGAACACTCCACTTAAACTATAAGTATTGTCATACTAGATAAAAGTAAAAAAAAAAAAAAGACCTGCTTTAAATTATATAAAACAGAAAAGAAAAAAATCTAGCATGTAAATAGTAACCAAAAGTAATATGGTACAGTTTTATTTTTTTAGACATTTATTTATTTATTTATTTACATACTTATTTATTTAGGGAGCGAGAGAAACATCAATGTGAGAGAGAAACATGGATTGGTTGCCTTCCATATGCACCCTGACCAGGGACTGACTCCGCAGCCTAGATACGCACCCTGACCAGAAACTGAGCCCTTTTGGTGCACGGAATGATGCTCCAGCCAAATGAGGCACAGTGGACAGTTGATACAGCTGATACAGTTTTATTAATGTCAGAATAAACTTTAAGGCAAGAAGTGTTACTCAAAATGAGGAAAGTATTTTATAATAATCAAGTGTTTTTTAATAGGGAGAGTAAACAACCCTAATATAACTTCAAATTATATAAAGAAAAATAGAAAAATGTAATCATATTTAAAGATTTTAATACTCCTCTCTCTAAAACAAACATAACAAATTGAAAATAAATCATATCATATAAAAATTTAACATGATTGACCAAATTGTCCTAATATAGATAATATACAAAACACACATGCTTTAATGATATGCATTCTTTTCAAATTGTAATGGGATGTTTACCAAAAATGCACTATATATTGTGCCAATAAAGCAAGGAACTTAAATTTCAAATTTCAAAAGATTCAAATTACAAGAGTATATTCTCTAACCACAGGGCAGCTAAACTAGAAATCAATAAACAAACTTGAAACAACTTAGAAAATATGTTGAGCATAATTATAATGAAAATACAACACATTATTAAATCTGTAGGCAGCAACTAAAGCAGTGTTTTCAAGGAAACCTAACTTTAAATGTACATATTAGAAAAGTTATACATCAGAAATGATCTGACAGAAGAAGAGAACCTGAAAGGTCCAATATATATTAAAGAAATTTAATCAATTATTTAATTTCTTTCGCAAAAGAAAATTCCTGTTCCAGATAGCTTCACTGGTGAAATATGCTCAGCTGTAAAAGGGAAATAATGCCACACTTACATGATAAGAGAATAGAAAAAGAGTCAAACATTGTCTACATCATGTGCTGAGGCAAGAATAACCTCAATAGTAAAACCTGAAAAGGAGAGTATAAGAAAGGAAGATGACAAGCCAATAACGTTCAAGAACAAAGATATAGAAGCCATAATCAAGATTATTTGAAATTCAAATCCCTTGATATATAACAATAACACATCATAACCAAGTAGGATTTATAACAAGAATGTAAATTTAGTTTAACCCTTGAAAATCAACCAATGTAATCCACTCTGTAACAGAATAAAAGAGAGAAAAAAATCATAGGGGTATTTCAATAAGTGCAAAAGAAGTAGATAATAGAAGTTATCTGTTCCATTCCCAAATACACTAGGAATACAAAGAAAACCCCTTAATCTATGCTGATAGAAGTTAGAGCTGTGGTCCTCTCAGGAAACAGGTATACAGAAGCCATCTGGGGTCTCTAACTTGATGTGGGTGGTAATTACAAGAGTTGAAATATAAATTCAAGCTGTACACTTAAGACTGCTGCACTTCATTCAATATAAGTTATACCTCAATAAAAGGATAAATAAAATGGCAAAAGAAAAACCCACTAACCTATGTATTAGGACAAGATTTGACCAAGAGCTAATGGACTAGATAGGGCATGCCTGAAGCAGACAGGCAGAAGAACATGATAAACAATAAAGGAAACTCTACAACCTTACAAAAATCAATGGGGAAGGAAGAAGAAATTGCTCAGCCAATGGCACTTTGGAAAACATGGCCCATTGGAAAAATCTCCAGGTTAGAACTTCAGCTTATACCATATACCAAAATGAACTATTAAGGGGTAAAAGATTAAATATAACCCCCCCTCCCAACACCTACTGTTCCTGAGGGCAAAAACGTTAAGAGAAAATGCAGCAGAATATTCAATGGACAGCCTTCATTTGGCCGATGTTCACTAAGAACCTCCTAAAGGCCAGGCGCTACTGTAAGTGCTTTGCATACAGCACACACTAAATACTCACAAATAGGAAGTAACAATGATGGGAAAACTGAAGCCCAAAGAGTCCAAGTAATTTGCCCTAGGGCCCTGCAGCAATTAATAGTTTGGAGCAGAATTCAAATCCAGATTTCCCTGGCTCGTTCTCACCATGGCAGCATGCTGCTTCATAGTGATACCTTAGAAAATAGGACTATATATAAAATTGAGTTGGGATTATATTCTTGCCTTTTGAAGAGATTCTGAACGTTATGGAACGGTCACCTCCCACGAGCAACCAACTGACACTATATAATAGCGCGTTTGGTAAAATTTTTGTAAATATTGTTAATGCTCAAGAGTTTTGAGTTCTTAGCTGGGGGTGAATTAAGAAGAAAACCCCCAACAATAATAAAACCACTAGAAGGGCACCAACATGGACTGTTAGTAGGTACAGGGTTTCTGTTTTATAAAACCACAGTTCACACTCCAAGAAAGAATAAAATGTCACCTCTCACTAGTGTAACCCACCACAACTACTGTTTTTCTCAAACCACCTGCATTTGAGAATTTAGGACTCAAGATTCCAGCAAAGACACGTTAGTCGCATCCGTGTACATTTCCAAACCAGCGGTCACCGCCAAGGGGCGCAAGCTGCACGTACCAGCGCTGGAAACTCGGGTTCCCGGATCCGCCAGGTTATTAGGCTCCGCGCCGAACCTGTCAGGACCAAATTTCCAGCTCAGTTAGAGATGTCCAGCTTGGTCCTGATAGGTTTCTGATGCCCATTGGGAATTTTAGCGCAGCTTGGCGGAGATTCTGCATGCCTGAACAAAGACACGTTCTGGGCGGGCACGGCCCACCGCGAGCGAAGCTGGGGTCTGCACGGTATCGTCCGTGGTATCGTCCGCGGTATCTGTGCGGTATCTGCCGAGAGCAGCTGGTGAAAACAAATTGTAGAGGGAGGAGTGAAAATATGGAAGCTTTGGGGAGGTGAAGGGGAATTGTCATTATTTCCTGCCCTCCTCTCCCCGCGGAAAATTAGGAAAACTTTGAAATTGAACCTTCCAAATTCAACTCAACATTTTCTGGGTGAATAGAGGGATGGGTAAATTTAGGAACTCTCCAACGATCTGTAAAAGAACAAAGATTTAAAAACAAAAGAGGAAGGTACCAGGGTTGTAGCCGCTCTTCTACAAAAGATACAAAGTGATGGGGATTATTATATGTGTGTGTGTGTATACATGAGGTCATATGTTAATATAGTTTTAGCTGTCTACTAGAGAAGGTGAAAAAAAACTTCTATAAGAAAATAAAATCAGTGAAAAATTTAAAAGGCCTCAAGTTCCCTAAACTTCTTTATAATCCACCAAATTAAGAGTCACAAAATAAAGAAATCTTCAGAATTCAAAATAACTCTAAGAATTTTCAGGCCAGTTGCTCCAGGAACATTTAAATGCAACATATGAAATGACCCAGATAAAACTGTCTGCCTTAGCTAATCCAAGTGTATCTCGAACTAATAAGTTAAGGGGAAAAAAGTGAAAAAAAATCCTTAATTAAAAAAAAAATTCCCTTTATCAGTTCCCATAGCTGCTATCACCAACATTTGTTTGTTTGTTTGTTTGTTTGTTTGTTTGTGTATAGCATTTTTTTATTTGTTATTAAATTGATTGAGTCTTATTGGCTAATAAAAGTATATAGGTTTCAAGTATACAATTCTATGATACATCACCTGTATATTGCCTTGTGTGCCCACCACCCAAAGTCAAATCTCCTTCCATCACCAAGGTTTCAAACACAGCAATAAAAGTCTTTGATGGGATTATGATCAGGCCACCACTTAGAATAGGTTGTTGGATCAGCACTGTTAAATTATACCATTGGAAGCTCATCTTCTTCAGGGACCCCAGGAAAAGCATGTGGTGTCCCCTCCGCTGGCACACTCCTCCCACAGAGTAGTACAGAGGACTTCCCCATGATCCTCCTCCAGCTACTGCTGGGTTACATAGTCAGCTAGCAAAAAAAAAAAAAAAACTCACTGTGTTTGTAAATGTCTCATGTGAAGAAGGAAATATCTGGGAGCCCAGAGCATTTCTCTGATTCTAGGCCAATCTTCAATTTACAAACAATAACAAAAAAGGATTAGGGATATTTTATAAAAAGAAAGTATCTGTTACATACCTAACTCTATGCCTGGTTTGGGGCAGGTTCTCACATTTAATAGATATTGTTACCCCATGTTACAGATGAGATAAGAACAGAGAGGGGAAGGGAAGGAGAGGAAGAGAAACATTGATCCTTTGCCTCTCACATGCCCCCAGCCAAGGACCTGGCCTGCAACCCCAGGTATGTGCCCTGACTGGGAACCGAACTGGCAACCTTTCAGGTTGTAAGATGATGTCCAAATCCAGTGAGCTATAACAGTCAGAGTAAGAGATGCCTCTTTATGTCAAGTAATTTGTCAATGCTCACTCAGCAAGAAATAGTTGTCACCCACAAGGTTCACTGTGATAATTCAGGAAATAGAACTGATTTGTTCCTGAAGAAAAGGGTATAAGATATTTTCATCTGTGTTTTCTTCCATGTTCTCAGCTTCTTTTAAGTAATAATCATGTGCTAATTCTGTTTGATTGTCTGTTAAAATCTAAGCTTTAAAGGAGTATTTTGTAGTGCAACAGTATTATTTCTTCTATTAAAGTTTTGGCCCACTTCTTTCAAATACCTTATGAAAAGCGAAGAAAAGCTACAGTTCTTCCATTCCAACAGTTTATATTTTCTCTTATTACAAATCTAAACGCATATCATGGCAAATTCAGTCACTCAATGTGTGAATGCTATCAGAATAAACTGAAAACAAAATACCCAAAAAAAGTATTCATTCATTTCTTTGACAAATATTTATGTCTTTCCCCCATGAGGCAAGTACTTCTAGATGCAGGGGATACACCATGAAAGAAATGAATGGAAATGCCTGCCCTTGTGGAGACAGACAGACAAGTAAGTAAAAGAGGTCAAATAGTGATAACTGGTGTAGAGAGAGAAAAAATGCCATAGTAAGGGGATGGGATGGCATAGTTAGGGGACGAGATCTCGTAGTAAGAGTAGAGGGAGGTACAGGTTAAATCCATGTGATCAGGGAGGCCTTTGAGAAGGGCCATTTGAGCAAAGATCTGAGGGAAGTGTGGGAGCCAATGTGAGAGACATCTGAGGACTGGCATTCGAGTCAGAGGAGACAGCTTGTGCAAAAATCCTGAAGCAGGAGCACAGCCGGTAAAAAAGGTTCTAGAAGAAGATCCAAAGCAGCCAGAGTTGCTGAAGCAGAGTGAGCAAGAGAGAAAGCAGTAGTAAGAAGCAAGAGAGGCGGCAGCCTGGGGCTAGATTGCTGTGGACTTCGACCACTTGAAGGGGCTCTGGCTTGGACTCTAAATGGGATGGAAACAACAGGGCGGGGCAAAAACAGGTTTACTGTTGTGAACGCACAAAACACAGAGTTTATTCTTGCATTATTGTTTGTTAATTATTGCATTATTTTCCATGCAAACAGCTGTAAACCTACTTTTGCCCACCCTACATTGACAGCAAAAGCATGACGCACTCTAACTTAAGTTTTAAAAAGAACACTTTAAAAAAAGGAAGGAAGGAATAATGACTCTAAGATTTTTGGCTTGAGAAGCGAGAAGGATAAAGTTACCATTTAGAAATAGGTAAGATTGTGGAAAGTGCAAGATATTCAGGGAGTGTAAATTCAGATTTGGACATATTAAATTTGAGCTGCCCAATACACATCTAAGTACAAGCAAGCACTTAGATAATTCAAGAGTAGGTTGTAGGCTCATTAGCATATGAATGTTATTTAAAACCTTGATGAGTTCCGGCCAAGATGGAGGCGTAGATAGAAACGCTTTGCTTCCTTGCACCACCAAAAGGATAACAACCAATTTAAAAACAATTAACAACCAGAACTGCCAGAATAGCAATCTCCATGGAACTCTGACAACTAAGGAGTTAAAGAAACATTCATCCAGATGGGTAAGAGGGGCGGAGATGGGGAGATGGGCAGCCTGGCAGGCGGAAAGGACCCACAGCAAGGTGGTGGACTGGATGTGCAGGTTAGGAGGGGATGGCTCATTGGGAAACTAAAGACTAAAAACCTTTAGCTGTAAATACTGTGGGGGTTGCAAAGGTGGGAGAAACTCCCAGTCTCACAAGAGAGCTCATTGGAAAGTGGGGCTAGAGTGGAGTGAGCTAGCAACATTGTTCCCTCTCTGTCCCCTCCTCCACAGAGAACACCACAACCCAGCTAAGAAGGTTGCCCCTCCCTGGTGAAGACCTAAGTCCCCACCCCTGACAACATAACAGGTGTGAAGTGACAAAGAAATATGACCCAAATGAAAAAACAGATCAAAACCCCAGAAAAAGAGCTAAACAACAAGGAGATAGACAACTTATCTGATGCATAGTTCAAAACACTGGTAATCAGGATGCTCAAAGAATTGATTGAGCTTGGTCACAGAATGAAGGAAGAAATGAAGTCTACACAAAGTGAAATAAAGCAAAATATACAGTGAACCAACAGTGAAGGAAAGGAAATCAGGGCTCAAATCAGTGGTTTGGAACAAAAGGAAGAAATAAACATCCAACCAGAACAGAATGAAGAAACAAGAATTCAGAGAAATGAGAAGAGGCTTCAGAACCTCTGGGACTACTTTAAGCACTCCAACATCCAAATCATACAGGTGCCAGGAGAAGAGGAGGAGCAAGAAATTGAAAAGTTATTTGAATAAATAACAATGAAGAACTTTCCCAATCTGGTGAAGGAAATAGACTTCCAGGAAGTCCAGGAAGCTCAGAGAGTCCCAAAGAAATGGGACCCAAGGAGGAACACACCAAGGCACATCATAATGAAGTTACCCAAGATTAAAGATAAGGAGAGAATCATAAAAACATCAAGAAGAAAGGAGAGAGTTACCTACAAAGGAGTTCCCATAAGACTATCAGCTGGTTTCTCAAAAGAAATGTTGCAGGCAAGAAGGGACTGGAAAAAAGTATGTAAAGTCATGAAAGGCAAGGACCTGCATCCAAAATTACTCTACCTAGCAAAGTTATCATTTAGAATGGAAGGGCAGACAGCAATTCCACTGCTAGGATTGTATCCTAAGAACCCTGAAACACCAATCCAAAAGAACCTATGCACCCCAATGTTCAGAGAAGTGCAATTTACAATAGCCAAGTGCTGGAAGCAACTGAAGTGCCCATCAGTAAATGAATGGATCAAAAAACAATGGTACATGTACACAATAGAATTCTATGCAGCAGAAAGAAAGAAGGAGCTCCTACCATTTGTGAGAGAATGGATGGAACTGGAAAGCATTATGCTAAGCAAAATAAGCCAGGCAGTGAAAGACAAATACCATATGATCTCACCTTTAACAGGAACCTAATCAACAAAACAAATGAACAAGCAAAATATAACCAAAGACACTGAAATAGAGCACAGGCTGGCAGTGACCAGAAGGGAGAGGGGATGGAATTTCAGGGGAAAAGGGGAGGGGTTTACAGGAACAAGTATAAAGGACACATGGACAAAACCAAGGGGGGTTGGAAATGGGAGGGAGGTGGGGAGGGCTGCGGGTAGGCTGGGATAGGAGTAAAAGACAGAAAACTGTACTTGAAAAACAACTAAAATAAAAATAAATAAATAAAAAGAATGGAAGGGTAGAAAAAGTGCTTCCCAAGTAAGGTCAAGTTAAAGGAGTTCATCATCAGCAAGCCCTTTTGTATGAAATGTTAAAGGGACTTATCTAAGAAACAGACGAAAATCAAAAACTGTGAACAATAAAATAATAACAAACTCATAACTATCAACAACTGAACCTACAAAACAAAAACTAGCCAACAACTAGAACAGGAACAGAATCACAGAAATAGAGATCACATACAGGGTTATCAATGGGGAGGGGGAGGGGAGAATGGGGGGAAAGGTACGTGGAAAAAGAAGCATAAAATAGACAGGGGTAGGTTAAGAATAGTGAAGGACATAGAGAAGCCAAAGAACTTATATGTACAACCCATGGACATAAACTAAAGGTAGGGAATGCTGGAAAGTAGGGGTGTGCAGGGTGGAGGGGGGATACAGGGGAGAAAAAAATTGGGACAACTGTAATAGCCTAATAGACTTATATAATAAGACTCAATAAAATAGACTTTTAAAAAGCCCATGAGATTTGATTAAATTAAAAGGAGAGACAAGTCCAAAGGCTGAGAGCCCTGGATGGTGACAACATCTAGAGGTGAGGGAGATACTAACAATCAAGCAAGGGAGAATAAGAGAAACTGGCCATTCAAGAAGGAGGAAGCATTGCCCTGGCTGGTGTGGCTCAGTGAATTGAGTGCTGGCCTGTAAACTGAAAGGCTGCTTTTTCAATTCCCAGTCAGGGCACATGCCTGGGTTGCAGTCCAGGTCCCCAGTTGGGGGCTTGTGAGAGGCAGCCAATTATTTCTCACATATCCATGTTTCTTTCCCTCCCTTCCCCTCTTTCTAAAAATAAATAAATAAAGTCTTTTTAAAAAGAAGGAAGAAGCATTTATGTTCCTACACCAAAAATGTATCCTTTGGATCTGCAAAGAATTATTAATAAAACAGATATTTGATAAATATCAGTTTTCCACATTTTTTTAATGCCCACATTTCAAAAATTCCTGACTACAGAACAGGCAAGCTGAAGGAGCCAGCAAGCATATATTCTTTGGACATGTACCCAGAGTCTTCCATTTTGCCTGACAAAGCTATGCCAGAACCTCAGCAAAGTGTAATAGTCCCCCTAACAATCTGGGAAACATTTATTGTAAATCTAACACATGAAAGCCACAGTGCTAAATATAGTGGGGATGGGATGGATACAGGGAAGATTAGTACATTGTCCCTGTTGTAAGGAGTATATACAGTACAGCAAGGATGCTCAAGCATCAGAAAAAAAAAAAAAAGAGATGTTAATGTAGATGAAATTAGAACAGTTTCAGAAACACAACTGGGGTCAAATACTTACAGTTTGAAAGGAATTCCATTATAATCAATGACATAACTATAAATCAAAACTCTTGTTGAAATAATTTAAAGACTCAGTTGATAAGCAGCAAAATTTGTGCTAATACTGAATGTACTACTTTTCTGGTATATACCTTTATGCCATCTCTCACATCTTAGCTAAAAATCTCTTGACAAGGAGACACCTCTTGTGAAAATGACTTGGGGCTGTGCCACTGAGGACTGAAATATCATGACTTCATTTCCACAGCTGGAGTGCCAAAGAAGAGTTATTGCTCCCTTGATCTTTTGTCCCTGGTACAGGCTCAGGAGATGTTGCCAGGACCTGTCAACTGGCTCTACATTATAGCGGTTTTACTACTGCCAAGTTGACTGAGATGAGCTCGTTTACAGCTGCTACACATGGCGATGTTTCAGTAGCCTCTCCTGTACAACGGGAACCCCCTACTTCAATCGCAAAGGCAGGACTCATGTTCCTTGCCCTGTATCTCAGAGAAACAACTAACCACTACAAGTGAGGGCTGACACAGGCAGAGTCACAATTCATTTTCACTTACCTTTTAAGTCTACATTAATGCTGGGTGGTGAAGGTCAAGGCAAGTCTTAAGATACTGTCTTTTTGCCTGTCTTCCAACACAGTGTCAAAAGTTTTAAGCTGGGGTTTGCTTTGGGATGTGCAAGAATAAACGCTAACGCTTGAGTTCCAGCCAGTTGGCAAGCACAGGAATCTTTGACAAATGTAAAGTGAGAAAAAAAAGAATATAAAGCTTGTTGTATTGAGTGAGAGTAGGAGCCTGTGGAACCTGGCCAGCCAGTAGGAAGGACCAGTGTGGGCACTAACAAATGCTTCTCCCTATGGAAGAGGCTTCAAAAGGGACATTGCATCTTCATGATCTACCCTGAAGGATACTTCCAACTAGAGATTAGCCTGTGGAGCTGGAAGAAACCCTGTGAGTATCCAACCTGCTGTGCACTTGGTGGGATCTGTGGACCATTGTGTAGCAGATCCCCAGCTGGTTCACAAGTGTAAATGAGGCCTTTACATATAAAAGAGGAATAAGGACATTATTTTCCTACCTCTAAGCCTTTTGGGAGAATCACTGTGCAATGCTAACAATTATTTGAAATATTTTAAGCTCCCTCTTTGAATTCCTCTCCTGTCCTTGAGGTATTAGAAGGCCAAGAAGCCATAGACACCACCCCGAATTTCCCCAGTGACTGGAGTGACACTAGACATGAAAACCTGAGTGGCTGGCTCCTCTGCCTTCTCAGAGCCACCAGAATGACAGACTGGCTGCACTGGTTATGTTGTGAGATTAAATGTATAAAAGTCATGCATTCTTCTATTTTCCCATTTCAATGTTTCTGCTGTGTGGATGAATAAAGTGAAGTATGCAAATTATTTGAAAATCCTGGAAGTACTTTTCAAAGACAGTATTCTTTTTAACCAATAAACATTATTTTTACAGCAAAAAAAAAAGTGTTAAGAAACTTGGAAAGTGTTCTTGACTAGATTCTTCCTACAATATGTAATCTATAGCTACTTGTAGGAAATTACTGGCTGGTCATTTTCCCAAAGGTAATGAAATATAGTGATGAGAGCTAAGATTAGGTTTATGTTCATTCATTAAGTCATTCCTGTTTCTGTCTTCATGGTGCTGTGCTAAATGTCCTGATACCAAAGAGCCTACACACTCGAAAGCACAAACCCCGGCCATCAAAGAGCCTACAGACTTATGAAAAAGAAAGTTAAGTACAATATAAAATCTATATTATTGAGAAATGCAATATGCTATTGGAACACAGAAGAGGAAGCAACTAGAAAAAGGGAAAGTGGGAAGGGAGGCGTGCATGTGAGAAATGTGATAGAAGCTAGAGAAAGAAGAGAGGGAAGGCTTTAGTTATGAACTGAATGTTTGTGTCCCTCCCAAAATTTACAGGTTGAAATCCTAACCTGCAATGTGATGATAGTAGAATGTGTGACATCAGCAATTAAAAAGTTCTTCACCTGGAATAACCTACAAAACCAATAAGGACTCTTGGCAAGGTCTCTTGGGTGCTTCCCATGAGAAAGCACATGCCGGTGGTGATTTTCCTGTGAAGTCTGTATTCTCTTTACACTCTACCATTTCAAAATAAATTCAGGTCTATAGATTTAGATTCTAACCAAATCTTTTTATGAACAATTCCTGGATGAATCATTTGTAGAGCAACCAAGAGAAAGGGGCAGTTTACTTTTAAGACAAAAATATAATTTCCTCATTTTGAAAAAACATGTAAGAGCAAACAACTCACATGATGGCATATAAGTAGCTTCCACCTTTGGTGTAATTTCTCAACTTTTTTTAAATAACCAATGTAGGATCTGTAGTAGGCAGACTCTACGATGGCCATCTCCAGCTCCATCCCTGCCTCCTAGTGTTCATACCTTGTTTGATGCCCTCCTCTTCAATACATATGGGACTTTGTCACATCCCTCTAACCAGTAGAAAATGATGAATGTGATGAAATATCATGCCCATGATTACATTGCATAATATAAGATTCCTTTTGTCAGCAGGCTCTCCTTTCTAGCTTGATATAGTAAGCAGCCATACTGGGGAAGCACATGTGGCAAGGAACAGTGGGTAGCTTCTAGGAACTACAGGCAGCCTCCCAGAGTAAAGGGTAGCCTCCCAAGCAGGGTATGGAAGAATGGATTGAGCTGAGAGGTAACAGTTTGAAAGACAGCACAAATGTAATGCATTTCTTCAATTCCATTTTCTTAGGAGAAGAAACAAATTGCAAATGAATTGGTACAATGATTGACTCTTGATTGTGTTTTTGCAAGCTCTCTCTTATAAACCTAGTAGATTAATCTAGAGTACCATAGATGAACTTTGGGCAGTCCATGAATCCCTGAAATTTCATTATAAAATTGTTTAATATATCATGTATGTATATTTCAAATAAGTAGATTCATAACTTTCATTAAAGTTTTAAAAAGCCTGTAACTCCCTTAAAATTAGGTATTACTGCCCCATGTCCTCACTCATTCATTATTTAAACTCCCTATGAAAAATACAAACAACTCATAGATTCTTTTAATGTCCTAAGTACACTATTGGTTATAGTTCTCTTGGTTACAGAGAAAATGAAGCAATTTGAAACCCCTCAAGAAAAAGTGGGCAAGGGCAAGGGAATCTATTCAAGGGGCCTCAAACCCTGAAGAAATTACCTAGGTAAAGAAAGGGGCTTGACACCGATTGAAAACACTTGTGGGAGTTGAGGTGCTGGGAGAGAATCCCAGCCTCACAGGAGAGTTTGTTGGAGAGACCCACAGAATCCTAGAATGTGCACAGGCCCACCCACACGGAGATCAGCACTGGAAGGGCCCAGTTTGCTTGGGGAAAGCAGCGGAAGGGACTGGAATCCAAGAGTGGAGCAAGTGCCATTGTTCCCTCTCAGACCCCGCCCCCACATATAGCATCACAACCCAGTGACTGGGTTGCCCTACCCTGGTGAACACCTAAGGCTCTGCCCCTCACTACATAACAGCGGCAACCAGACTACCACCAACAACAACAAAAAGGCTCAAACGGGAGAACAGATCAAAGCCCCAGTGCTAATTCATCTAAGCGACCAAGAGTCGGATGCACAGCTCAAAGCACTGGTAGCCAACCTATCACCAGTTCAAAGCACTAGTAATTAGGAAGCTCACAGAATTGGTTGATTTTGGTCCCAAATTAGATGAACAAATGAAGGCTACAATAAGTGAAATGAAGAAAAATGCACAGGGGACCAATACCGATGGGAGGAAAACTGGAGCTCAAATCAAGGGAGTGGACCAGAAGAAGGAAAGAAACAAAAAAAAAACACAAAAGAATAAAGAAACAAGAATTCAAAAAAATGAGGAGAGGCTTAGGAACCTCCAGGACATCTTTAAACGTCCCAACATCCAAATTATAGGGGTACCAGAAGGGGAAGAGGAAGAGCAACAAGTGGAAAATTTATTTGAACAAATAATAAAGGAGAACTTCCCCAATCTGGCAAAGGAAATAGACTTCCAGGAAGTCCAGGAAGCTCAGAGAGTTCCAAAGAAGTTGGACCCAAGGAGGAACTCACCAACGCACATCATAATTACATTAGCCAAGATTAAAATGAAGGAGAGAATTCTAGAAGCAGCAAGGGACAAGGGGACAGTCACCTACAAAGGAGTTCCCATCAGACTGTCAGCTGATTTCTCAAAAGAGACCTTCCAAGCAAGAAGGGGCTGGAAAGAAGTATTCCAAATCATGAAAGTCAAGGACCTATATCCAAGATTGCTCTATCCAGAGAAGCTGTCATTTAGAATGGAAAGGAAGATAAAGTGCTTCTCAGATAAGGTCAAGTTAAAGGAGTTCATCATCACTAAGCACTTATTACATGAAATGTTAAAGGGACTTATCTAAGGAAAAGAAGATAAAAAATAAGACAGTAAAAAGACAGCAAACTCACAGATATCAACAACCACACCTAAAACAAAAGCAAACTAAGCAAACAGCTAGAATAGGAGCAGAAACACAGAAATGGAGATCACATGGAGGGTTAGCAACAGAGGAGTGGGAGGAGGAGAGAGGGGGGAAAGGTACAGAGAATAAGTAGCATTGATGATGGGTAGAAAATAGATAGGGGGAGGGCAAGAATAGTGTGGGAAAAGTAGAAGCTAAACAACTTATGACACATGGACATGAACTAAGGGAGGAATGTGGGTGTGAGGGGGTGTGCAGGGTGGAGGGGAATGATGGGGGAGAAATGAGACAACTGTAATAGCATAATCAATAAAATATAATTTTTAAAAAAAGAAAGAAAGGGGCTTGAAATAGAACTGTGTGTTTTATACACTACATCTAAATAAACTCCAGCACCTGTGCTCAAAAGTATATTTACATTGCAAAATTAGTTGTAATACTGAAAATTTTGAAATAAATTAGATGTTCATAAGAGTGGATACATTAAATCAATATAAGAATGGATAAATGGTATGTTAATTAATACATTGGACTACTATATAACCATTAGTATAAACCAAATCTACATGTATCTGAATAATTTAAAAGCATAACATTGAGTGGGCATAACTTTAAGCAAAAACAAGTTGCATAAAAATATATCCAATATCATATCATTTGTGTAAAGTTTTAAAACATGCAAAGTTATGGTATGAGTAATTTACAGATACAAATACTTAGAGGAGAAGAATAAAAATGCAATGAGAATTATAACCCCAAATTTAGATTTCTTTTACTCCTAGTAAGGAGAGAAGGGAAAGAAAACAAAGAGATGTTCTCAGGGAACTCTAATTATGTCTGTCCTAGATGGTTTCTTTAAAATAAACTGAATTAAATGTGGAAAAATGTTAAGATTTGGCAAAGTTAAATTGTGGGTTTGTGGGTGTTTGTTTTATTATGCTATATTTTTCTATGTTTTTGAAATGTTTCATATATTTAAAAATTAGGAAATGTAAATGGCACTAAAAAGACCATTGGCAGTGGCCTAGACCACCCCTGAGCAGAATTAACAAGACCTCAAAAGAAAGAGGAACTTATCATCACATCTCAGATCCTCTCTCCATTATAAGGCTCTTTTTCAGGAACAAGACACTTTTCTAAAACTTTAGTCAGTATCAGAAAAGAGTAACAGGAGGGGAGTAAGGGGATTTACCAAAGAAAGAAGATTTTTAAAAAGGGAAGAAGAGAAAAGGATAATATTTTTATGGTATTTAAAAAGATAACACACAAACACAGTGGTAAGAAACTCCCTCAAGCAAGAAGAAACAAGATAAGTGAAAAAGGGTCTTATGAAACTCATAGTTCCTGTCTGGATTCGACTTCTTCACCATTAGGCTGGATAATTGCAAGAAAAATACACCTGGCTCCACTACTGTCTGCATCTCAGGGAAAGGAAAAATCCTGTGTCTTTTTATTATCAAGTAATTCCATTGTTAAAGAAAAATTCTGGTTCCTTGAAAATCATTAAAATGGAATTTAAGCTTATTTACAGTATCTTACCTCTAATTCCAATAATCTATTCCTAATAATGATAAGAATGGTATAGAAAGACTTTATTTTCTCATTTTAAACCCATCCTTAAAAATGTTCTAGCGTTTATTATAACAACCTCCTGAAATCAAGGTGAAAACTGAATCAAAATTTTGACCACATGTATGAGTCACATGTTCTAACTCCTGTCCACATAGGATTTTGTCACATGCCTGAAATTTCCTTTAAAAATGAAAAAAAAATGTAAAACAAATAACAATAGTAATAACAAACTCCTTGCCTTAAGGTCAAGGCTTTGAAAACTACTTGTCAGCTTTTAGCATGTTCATTAAAACCTAGCTTTTCTAAAATGTGCAAGTCAGCATATCGAGAAAATTAACTTCATAAAGCTTTAGGAAACAAATTTTTAAGCTTTTTCAGACTAAACCTTTTTTCATGGACAATTCTAGATAACCAAGGAACTTGAGGGCAAATGCTATCAAGTGAAGGACTAACAAATGAAGACAAATTTGACCAGAAAGAGATTTACTCTCAAGAAAGCACTTGTGCAATGAAAAGGCAAAGTGCCAGTAGCACAAATAAAGGAAAGGCAGGAAGAAACAATTTATGTGCAGTAACACATTCTACGGAAAGGCAATGAAGCCTATATGATTTATAAATAAACTGCATTATATTCCCTGATATCATTTAGCCTCAACCTCTACAAGCCATCCTAAGAGCATCGACAGAACAAAAATACCTTCAACCCATAAAAGCTTGAGACCAACTAGCAACTGAGAACACTGTAGGATTTCCCCGTCCGTGTCACACTAACCTCAGAGTAATCTGATTGAAAAGTCAAATCATCACCCTCATTGCAAAGCCTACTGTTCCACTTCTTAAATACATTGCATGTAGCAAAGAGTGTTTCTAAAGTTCTATATGTCAGTATACTTGGAACACATTAATTCCATTAGGAGGCTATTTCAGGAAATAGTGAGCATATTTCTTGGAAACAAGTACATGTGGTTTAAAAAAAAAAAAAGCAGCCTCAAAAAAAAAAAAGTATGAGGTGAAAAACTGAAAACAAAGATGATTTTTAAATGCAATTAGAACTCCTTCCCATTACATATCAAAGTTGTCACAACTGCTTCTCCACTGAGTGGTTAGTGTTTCGCATTTGTGTCTTTAAACCGAAAAGCCTATCTTGAGATGGCACCGTAAGGAGTCTATCATAGGCAACTGCTAAACGAAGTGTATCTTAATCATAGGCAACTGCTAAACGAAGTGTATCTATTTTCTCTGTTACATTACTATTGGCAACCAGGTCCTCAGTAAGTGCCCAGAATTGTTTCCATGGTTACAAAAAGCATTCAGCATATCTCTTGTTTTAGGCCAATTTAGCTGAAAATCTATTGTGGAGAAAAATATGGCACATTAAGGAACCATAAAATCAAGGCACAACGTTATGAAAAGAATTCAAGGTTAAATGGGAAAAACAGGCTTGACAAGGCTTTTTAAAAAGTGAATATAAATCACTGATTAAAATGCTGCCTTTTCCTAGCATATCTCCAAATGCATCTATTTATAGACTGCAAAGCAGCCCATGTACTCTGTCTGATGTGATCCCTTGGTAAAAAGGGGAAATAGCATGTGAAGATAATTTAAGACTGCTAACCAGCAGGTTTAAAAAAAAAAGGATTTTAGCATTCGCAAAGCTAAGAGTTCAGTTCCTTATCCTAGTTTCATAGGGTCCTGGGGTATTTAAATATTTTAAGGGAAGAGGGGAATAAGAGCTTTTGTTCATTTGCTGTAGGCACTTGAAGTAAATTAGTGGGCTCCATCGCAGCAGGAAGAGAGAGAGAGATGGACTCTCCCTAGAGGCAACTTGGTAAATCTCCTCCATCTATAAAGTCATGGGTGGATTGGGACAAGGGGACTGTCTCATTCTAGGTCCCTGCTGCACTCCCAATTCCCACTGCCACCAAAGAGCAAGGGCATCAAAAACATTTTTGCATCTTCTGGAACATATTAAACAAATGGTATAAGCTTTTCAACAATCTGAAGGAGAGGCCCATGGCTTAGCCTTGTGCATACCTGTCCATTCCCCACAGTGCTTTCTACATGGTAAGCATTCAATAAATACTTGATTAACTGAGAAGGGCCATCATATAAGACCTCTCTTTATAAAGAAATGCTTCTCCCCATATTTACCTATGCACATGTACCACCCTTTATTACTTTCTATTCTTCTTATTTTCACTGTGAAATGGAGAGAAGTGGTGGGATTTTAAATCATAATGTTGGTTTTATTTTTCCAAGATGGATGCAGAAAAGGTGAAAGCCATACTCACTTGCTTCAAACTTCAATTTGGATTTACAGGTAAATTATAGAGCAATCAACATAAGCAACTAATATCTAGCTGAACTGAAATATTATAACCAAGGATTTACAGAAGAAGCCACATAAAGACTGGTAAGAAGGGCAGAGCTGAGAAAAGGGCGGCCTCCCACCCCTGCCGCCATGCATCCAGGTTAAATGATGGCTGAGAAGCTGACAAGATATTGCAGCTACAAAACTCCCTCCCCCTATTGCAGGAGCATGGGGTCTCAATCCCATGCAGGGATCCCCAACCCAGAGCAACAGAGATGGGAAGAGAGGCCACATGGCATCTGGTGGTGAAAAGCAGTGGGGATGCAGTCTGCCTGGGAGAACCAGACCTCACCTCCTCAGGGAAGAGCACTCCTATTGTTACAGCAACAGCCTGGGGAGTGCACTGCCCAGTCTCCCACTGCTGGCAAGGCCACTGTGCTGTACTCAAGTTCTGCAGCTGCAACAAGCAGTGACTTTTGGGGACATCTTTTTCTGGCAGAGACTCAGACAGTGACTAAACTGTGTGGCTTTGGAAAGAGGGCTAGCCTCCCCCGCCTTCAGCCCATGGCCAGTGCCCCTCCCGCCACCTGTTGAATCACTGTCAGGCCCCATCTGCTGTGTTCAGTAGTGCAAGAAGACCAGAGTGCCGAGCAGAGCTGGGACTTTCGAACCTTGTCTCCTGGGGAAGCTTTTCTCCAGAAACCAGACAGGCTGGGGCTGGGGGTGTGTAGCTATATCATGGGAAGGAGGGAGTCACTCCTGTCTCCCTGTGAGCTCAGCTTCCTCCACCTCAGGAAGGAGAAGAAGTACCCATCCCCCTCCTACAGGCTTGCAGGCACCACCCCAACAAAAGACTGTTTGGATCAGTCCTGCCAAGTCCTGGACACCCTGCCCCGCTGGGCTCAGTTCCATAGGAGGAAGGGGAGAGCAGCTCAGAGCTGGAACATTCAAACTGTGAGGCCCTCAGAGGCAATTGTCTGGGACCTGGATGAATTGCATGGTTGGCCCCTTTCTGCGGACTAGGTCAGCATCACCCTCAATAGAAGACTCTTTCGATCTGTCCCCTGGCCTGGAGCAGCTGAGCTGGCTCCTGCAGAGGAGATGGCTGGCTGCACCCAATCTGAACCCACAGTGAGCCCCTCCAGAAGGAACTAGTGCTGGAGACTCTGACGGAGACTGAGCGGTTTGGCTCTGGAGTAGGCACCACTTTCACCGCATTAGGTGCCTGACTGCATGATCCCCATGTAAGGAAACCACTAGCACTATCCTCCTTACCTAGGTTACCCCACCCTACCAGTTCAAAACCTGTGGAAGGGAGCCATGCTCACTGACAGCCTAAGCCCACTGTACAGTCTTTCTTTGGAAGACTCTGGAGGAAGACCAGGCAACCTCAGGGAGAAGCAGAGTAGCTGACAAGGGGAGACAGACCACTGGGAACCTCCATCCTTTTATGGATCTGCCCCCAGCTCTAACCTGGAGGAAGCTGACTCTTACACACAGATTGGCCCCTTCTGTGCACACCCAAGTCCAATAGACACAGTCACATACAGTGAAGTGTGGTGGCTCCAGAAAGGTAGCCTAAGGCCAGATACATACAACACCTGATGTCATCCTGTGCCCGAACTTCCCCCAAGTGGACCCAAGACCAACACAACCAATAGTGGGCTTCAGATCAAAAGCCAGAGCTTGACACAACTAGCCACACAAGTAGCACACCCAAAGGGGGATTCCAGAAGACACCAGACCCTGCTGGGAACAACAACACCTCGGGGGAGGGTAATCCTGAACAGCATCTCATATACCGTGATAGAGGTATACCCTTATGGTCAGCCAGCCTGAAGGGTTAACTCCACCCACGAAAAAGTCAAGAGCATTCAAAACTCCACTGCAACAAGAGGTTGCACATAACCCACATGAAACATTCCCAGAGCACAGAGCTCAAGAGATCTGGAAGATTGTGCCTCTGAGCCCAACAAGACATCTTCATCATATTTGGGAGTCATAGCCAATTAGAATGTTAATAACTATGAAGGGTCTGAGATTTTACCCTACTTGCATACTAACAAGATAGCCTACTACAATTTTATGAATGTTGGCAGAAGACACAAGACTTCTGAATCAAAGACAAAGGATAATGTATTACAATACAGCAAGCAACATGAGCAACATTGGTTCCCTATCCTCCAAGTACCACAGGGGCAACGCATAGGCAGGTCCAGATAGATTCTGTGCATGTAGTGAGTGTATATGACAGCCAAGTAACACCAAGTTTGGAAAACCTCTATCATTAGCAGGCAAATCTGCCTAAGCTGGGCCCTAAAGAGAGACATACTAGACTGGACAGCAAAAACAAGTCTTCCCTCTGCTCTGGAGGGAGACACTATCTTAGTCTTCCGAGGTTCTTTGTCATTCAAATATCCTCAAAAATATAATCCAAAATAAAAGATGCTTGTGACTCTACTCTCGGGACATGCAAAAATGCAAGAGACCAATAGAGAATTATCTCCAATTGAGAATTACCTCCTAACGTGAGCTACCACTACACACCTGTGAGAATGGCTTCAAACACCATGAAGTGCTGATGAGGACACAAGTGACTGGAAATCTCACAGATTACTTTGGGGATGCAGAATGGTACTCTGGAAAACGATGATTTTTTTTTTTATAAAGTTAAACATATACTTCCAATATGACCCAGTGATCCCACTCCTCGGCATTTACCTAATTGAAATAAAAACTTATATTCACACAAAAGCTTGTTTCACAATAGTTATAGCAGCTTTATTCATATTGCTAAAAACTGAAAACAACCCAAATATCCCTCAACTGATGAATGGATCGACAAATTGTGGTGCACCCATGCAATGGAATACTAAGCAGCAATAAGAAAGAAGCAAACTACTGAAATACATAACATGGATGAATCTCAAATGCATTATATGTTCATTATGAAAGAAGTCAGATTTGAAAGGCTATGAACTGCATGATCCCATTTATACAACATTCTGGAAAAGGCAAATGATAGAAACAGAAAATATATCAGCAATTGCCAGGAGCTGGATATAGGGGAAAGGACTGACTGAAATGGGATTTGGGGGAATTTTTTTGAGGTGATGGAACTGTTTTATACCTTGATGTGGCAGAGGTTACAAGACTATGTGTGTTCGTCAAAACTCAGAACTATACTAAAAAGGATGAATATTACTGTATATAAATTATACCTTTACAAGGAAAAGAGAGGGAGAGTATATGGGTAAACTCTAGGATCAGACTTCCTGAGCTCTGCCTCCTTTAATGTGGATCTTGGGTATATACTCAAACTCTCTAAGTATCTCTTTTCTCAACTGTGAACTGAGAATAATAATAGTATTAACATCTTACAGTTGATAGCTTTCCTGTTGCTGTGCCATCATTAATAATAATAATAATAATAATTATTATTATTATTATTACTAAATCCTCACCTGAAGACATGTTCATGAACTTTAGAGAGAGGGGAAGGGAAAAAGAGAGAGAAACATCCATGTGAGAGAAAACATTGATCAGATGCCTCCCATACACACCCGGACCAGGGATTGAAACCACAACCTAAGTATGTGTCCTGACCAGGAATCAAACCCACAGCCTTTTGGTTAATGGGTGACACTCCAACCAACTGTACCGCCCAGCCAGGGCTATTAATTATTATTTGATGTCCTATTATATACCTAACACTGTGCCTGACGTTGAGGGTACAGAACTGCATCTATGACATGGTGGCTGCAATGTAGTGAATAAACATCTTCTGAATGGACAAATGAAAACAAGTGTCTTACATTGTTTTCACATTATTATAATGCCTTTGGATTATTATAAAAATTGACATGTGCTAAGAATTTGTCAAGCCAAATTTATGTTAAAATTTTTAAACATAGTTCAACTGTAGCACAAATTTTCTAAAATACAAATAGACATCTCAAGTCAAATCTAAGAAATCCTATTGGTAGCCCAGATATTTCTAGATTATCTCTACAGATAATTTGAAAACACTTGAAATTGTACTTACTCACAGTTTATCAGATTCAGAAAGAATATCAGCCTACCTTGTTTTTACCAATTTATTCTAGCATTTAATATTACCTTAATTTGAATAAGAGTATCAAGGAAGCATAATAATAACATGAAAATGTTTCCTCATTTTCCAAAACTTACTATATCTGGGTAAAATATTTTCTTAAAAAGGTAAAGCTGACTTCCAGTCAAGACAGTGGTATAGGCAGACATGGCTTGCCTCTTCCACAATCACATCAAAATTACAACTAAAATATAGAAAAATCATCACTCAGAACTGTCAGAAATCAAGTTGAATAGAAATCTGATAACTACATAATTAAAGAAACTGCATCCCTCCAGATTGGCTGGAGGGGCACAGACATGGAATGGACTGGTCCCTCACTCACATGTGGTAGATAAAAATTCAGGAGCAATATCTCAGGAGCAAGAAATCCCAGCCCACACCAGTCCCCCCAGCCCAGGATTCTAGTACCAGGAAGAAAAGTCCCCACAACTCCTGACTGCAAAACCCAGCAGGCATTGAGTCAGTGAAAGAAACATCTAATACCCCAGGCAGTTCCCCTTAAAGAACTCACCACAGACTCACCTACTCAGACTCACTACCTTTGAGATCCAGCACCAGGGTAGCAGATTGAAAGGACCAGTGGTATACAGAGAGAAACTGAGTTGTCTGGCATCAAAGTGAGCAGAAGCCATTGTCCCTTTTCTAAACCCTCTCCCCACAGAGCTGGCAAGCTGGTGCTATATCTGAGACTCCATCAGCCTGGCTAACACTGTAGGACCCACCTAGAAGATCCACAGAAACTCTGCCCCACTGCCCTACCCAACTTACAGGCCTATCCAAGCTGCTTTTCCATATGAATGGCTAGCCTTAGCTCATGCTTCATAACTTTCTAAATCCTCTCAAACAAGTAAGAGCTGGCCTCAGTGAGCCCCAGGCCTGACACTAGCATCAGCCTGCCTAGATTCAAAGCTTGGCTTCACCTGGGAATCCCCAAGCACAGCACAAGTAGCAACAGCCATTTCAGATTGCTTTATGCTCAGGCAGGGTGGCACTGGACAAAACATAGGTGGGGGCTGACCTTGGCCTGCACCACCAGGGAAACCCAAGGGCCAGTGCACCCAGTGGACAGCTACGGACCACTTCTGAGCACCACCACCCTTTCCCTGCACAGCTGCTCCTCCATGGAGGGTGGTAGTTGGTGGTAAGTGGTGACAGCCAGTCCCTGCAGCTGACTGGCCTGGGTAAATCCCTCCCATTGATCTGCCAACAGCAACCAAAACTCAACTACAAAAGGAGGGTGTACTCAGCCCACATGAAGGGTATACCTTGAGTACCCAGCTTGGGTGACAGGGGAGGCTGTGCCACCAGACCCTACAGAACACCTACTACATTAGGCAACACTACCAAGACATAGAGTCAAAGAAGTTGTACCTAATACATAGGAAGAAAAAAAAACACAGAGAGGCTGTCAAAATGAGGAGACAAAGAAACATGGCCCAAATGAAAGAACAGATCAAAACTCCAGAAAAAGACCTAAACAAAATGGAGATAAGCAATTTCCCAGATGCACTATTCAAAACACTAGTTATAAGGGTGCTCAAGGAACTTAGTGAGGACCTCAGCAGTATAAAAAACACTGAGTCAGAAATGAAGGATACACTAATTGAAATAAAGAACAATTCACAGGGAAACAACAGTGGAGGGAATGAAGCTGGCACTCAAATCAATGATTTGGAACATAAGGAACCAAAAAACAACCAATCAGAAAAACAAAAAGAAAAAAGAATCCAAAAAGACTGAGGGTAGTATAAGCACACTCTGGGAAAACTTCAAGAGATCTAACATTCGCATCATAGTGGTGCCAGAAGGAGAGGAGGAAGAGCAAGAAATTGGAAATCTACTTGAAAAAAATAATGAAAAAAAACTTCCCTAATTTGGTGAAGGAAATAGACTTGCAAGTCCAGGAAGAACAGAGAGTCCCAAACAACATGAATGCAAAGAGGCCCACTCCAAGACACATCATAATTAAAATGCCAAAGTTTAAAGATAAAGAGAGAATCTGAAAAGCAGCAAGAGAAAAGCAGTTAGTTGCCTACAGGGTAGTTCCCATAAGAATGTCAGCTGACTTCTCAAAAGAAACTTTTCAGGCTACAAGGGATTTGGCAGGAAATATTCAACGTCATGAAAAGCAGGGACCTACAGCCAAGATTACTCTACATAGCAAAGCTATCATTTAGAATTGAAGGACAGATAAAGAGCTTCCCAGACAAGAAAAAACTAAAGGAGTTCATCATCACTAAACCATTATTATATGAAAGCTAAAGGGAAATATTTAAGAAAAAGAAGATCAAAACTATGAACAATAAAATAGCAAAAAAAAATACAAGTTTATCAACAGTTGGATCTAAAAAACAAACTAAGCAAACAAGAAGAACAGAGACAAAATCATAGATATGGAGAATGTTTTGATGGTTGCCAGATGGCAGGGGGATGTGGGAGAATGGGTAAAAAGGTGAGGGGATTAGGGAGTACAAATAGATACTTACAGAATAGCCATGGGGATGTAACATAGAGTATAGGACATGGGATAGCCAAAGAACCTATATGCATGACCCATGGACATGAACAATGGTTGGGGGGATTACCTGAGGGAGCGAGAGGTGCTGGGTGAGGGTGGGGGCAAAGGGGAAAAAATCAGGACAACTATCATAACATAATAATAAAATACAATTTAAAAAAAGATCAAGCTAAGAGGAATCATGAAAACAGATGAAGAAATTATGAAGTATTCCAGAAATGTCTGCTCCCCCAATGAGAAGAGAATTACTTCACCTTTACATTACATAAAAGATCCAATAGTCTGTGTGAGTCCTGTATGTATTACAACCACACCTCATATATACACACCCAACACCCTTCTCTGCATAGCAAGCACTGCTGTCCTTCAACGAGGTGAAATGTCCTTACTTCAGACTTAGAGTATTAGAAGTATGAAACGTTTATGCCAGAACATACTACAGCTACTTTTATAGAGTTAATTACAGTCTCAACATATTCATTTTACATTTATTGAAGGCCCATTATATGCTCAATTCTGACAGGATAAGCTTTATGGGCAATTTGTTTTAAATATGTCCTTTCTATTCAAGGCTAAAAGAAAATCAAGCTATTCTTATTTCAAAGATTTTCTATCTACTGTCATCTCACATCACGTCTCAGTGAAATACTGTGAGAAGTGTTCTTGGAGTGTTACCAACTAAAAATTTTGCAACAAGTATGGCTTTTTGCACAGGATTTCACACTGAATAATATAGTAACATCTAGAGATTCCTAACCTAGTGAAAAAAAGAGAACAATTTAAAAGATATTTTAAAAAGCATGACATGCACAAGGGGCTTCTCAAACAGAACCCATGGGCTCATTTTCAACATTTCATTTGCTAGGAACTCTTGTTTTGAAATATGAATCCCACAAATATGGACATTCCAAAATTTACATATTGAAAATATTTGTAAGGATTACATCTCTCAAGAAAAAGCCAACAACAGATGGAAAGGTATAAGAGGGAGAAAAATAAAAGTCATATGACAACTAAAATAAATAAAAATAAAATGAGTAGAAATTTCCTTTGGAAGAACCCAGAGAAAATGATTACTGGCTAGCTTACCTTGCTTTTTTCCATAAACATTTTCTAAAGTACCAGAGAGCTGGCTCTGAAAGCCATGTTCAAGGCCACTCCTCTGCTTTTCAAGGTGATGTTCTTCCTCAGCAATAGAAGAAAGCACATGTGGTGGCTTTTGGTTGTCATGGTTCTGATTGGGCCACTGGGATATTATGGAACATGAGTCCTTTGCATGTTGGCTAAGTCTAGGGCTTGAACTTTGGGCAGAGTCCTGCAAATCACTGTTACAACAGGAAAAATGATCCACTTCAAGAAACAAGGAATTTGTGTCCTCTTGACTCCAATCATTGCTTTGCTCTTCATCTTCAAAGTAAGTTTCCTGAAGCTGAATATTATCTAGGTCCTGGTCTAGTTTGTCATCCAATGTAGAGTCTTGTTTGCTTAAGTTGACCAGTGAGGCAGATAACACATCCCCCGCTTGTTGGAGAGTTTCATATACCCGAGAGATCCAGGAAGAGAGAGGCTGGAAGAAGTTCTGGGCATCCTGAGACGCCATGGCCAACACCATGGCCAGCGATCTGATGATGTCTGAAAGTCCACTTGTTCAGTTCCTTCAGTACTGTGGAGTTAATAGGAACTACAGAAATTAAATTGGAGGTCTCTTAATGGCTGTGAACATTTCACTCTCAAAACTTCTCAGCTGAAACAGAGGAAAGAAATACTTACACCTGTTAAAGTTACAATCTCAGACCCATCACCAAATGCCTACAATCAACGTCAAAGAGTAATTGGGGACTATAAAAGGGATCACTATTGAAATCCTAAGGTAGCTAAATAAAAATGACTGTGAAAGTTTAAACATAAATTATTTCAATGGGTATTCACCTCCACAGCCATGTGCAAAACTTCCATTACCAGTAATGGGCTCTATTCATGAGGACTGAGGGAAATCTATCCCCAAAGCCCATACCTTACAGTGTGAAAGGAATAAATGAATCTTCATTAAAAAGAAGTTGGATATGACATTTCAAAATACAAGAAAGGTTGGATGCTTCATCCACAAACATGCAGATCCCAGAGAGCAGGCTAATAAGCATCTCTGCTTCATGACACAAAGATTTATCCCTTCAAAGGAAATGTGTGCCTGGAATCAAAAAGCTTTTAACAAATCTTAAAGTAGGATTTATATTTGTATGCAATTTCTAGAAATTATATGTATTCTTGAGGCACAAACAATCACTTAAAAATTGAGGATGGCAAGGGGATTATGCAGCTTATGAACCTAGCATTTGGTTTCCTTTGTCTACATTCCAACCTCCCCAAGGTACCCTTCCAACCTATGAGACTCCCGAGAGAGAGAGCTTCCCATCAGATTCGCAACCTGAAGGAGGCAGCTTGAGGACACCAACAGAGCAACAGGGCACAATGAAGGCTCAAGAGCTAAAAATCTATACTTTTACACACATACATGCATACAGACATATACATAAGTACATGTATATGATATATATTTACATATAGCTTTTAACTGCTCATAACAGCTCAAGATGAATGTCATAAATGACAGTGGAGCCTAAATTCACAGCTTGTACTTAATTACCCCATCTCTTTTATAACAATAGCTTCCTTCTGACCAAATCTACCAGCAATCCTGTAAGTTTCAGCCCTCTTGACCTCAGGCTACTGCATTTGATATGACTTGACTACCTATAGTCTCCTAAAAATTTCTCCTTCACTTTTGTGAAAACCATGCATGCATGCATTGATTTATTCAATAAACAAATATTGATTAAATGCCTGTTAAGTGCTGGGCACAATGCCAGGTATAACGTAACCCTGAGGTCTCTGTCCCCACAGAGCCCACATTCCAGTTAAAGGGAAACTGAGCTCTCTGCACTTCCCCTATGCTGAATAATTCATGTGTCTGTCTTTCAGGCTCTTCCTTGTCTCCCCAGCAGCTGCATATGTGCAACCACTCACAGTGCTCTGGTTTCTCCTCCTCCCCCTTTATATTCATGAGCTGGGAGAGTTGATCCATGCAGAGTCTCAATGAACACCTTTTTTAAAACTGTACAATATATATCTCCAGCCCTTAGCTCCTCCTCTTTCCAGGCTTGTATCTCTGGTTATCTAATTCAGTAGTTCTCAAACTTTGCTGTATCAGTACACCAGGTGAACTAATAAATAACAGAGGCCCAGGCTGGTTGAAGGAATAGACCCTGGACCTTTGTATTTCTTTCGTTCCCCAGGTGATCCTGACAGCACCAAAGTTTCAGAAAGGCTGGTCTGAGAAAATACACACATGGGTGTCTCACCAAACTCTCACGTTCAGCTCATCAAAACCTAGCACATCCCTTTTGGAACCTCAACTGTTCAACATCCTATACTCACAACATTCTAGTGGTTGTGAATTTCTCTCTTCAACACTTTCCCATTCCATTCTAAGTTCTGCTAGTTTAGGGTTTGTAAAAACTCTCTTCCATTATGTTTTGTATAGTTATCACCTTTCCCTGGTTGGTTTCTGTCTCTAGTCTTCCCAGCCTCAATCCGTCCTCTAGGTTCGCTTACTGCACACTGACCTGGTATCAAGTTCATTGACTGTCTCTTCCCCTAGAATTTAAGTTCCATGGAGCATAGAAATAGTAAATTTTCAATAAGTAAATTAACAAATCCCACTTAAAATTGTGTCTGGGACAGTGTCTAGTACAGAGTAGGTACCCAAATTTGTGGAATTGATGAATAAGACCTACACAGAATCCTTGCTGAGAACATCTCCCTGCTCCCACACAAACCCCCTGCTTGGTAACATTCAGGACTTGTTCCAGCATTTGTTCTACTCCATTTCACCACCCACAGACTTTTTGTTTGTTTTTTCTCTACAAATATTTTGCTTAAATTAATACACTTCAGGACATCCCAGACCTAGAACGGTCTCAGAAATCATTGGATTTAATTTCTACCTCTGTCTTGTAGGTACTTGAAACTTTAAATAGAGAAATGGCATATCTTCCTTAATAATTCAATAACCCTTTTTATTGTTTTATCACACAGAAAAAAAAAAAAAAACATTTTGCTTCCGTAGGCAACACAAAATCTTTGCATTTAAGCCAGCATTTTCTTGTCCACTCTTTGAAGTAGGTACAGCCATGCTCTCGGTCTCATACCACCCTCTCTTCTGTAATCTCTGTCCATCAAATAAACCCTCATGGCAATTTTTTAAAAAGTAAATCTTGTGCCTTGGCTGATGTGGTTCAGTAGATTGAGTTCCAGCCTGACAGCCGAAGGGTCACCAGATCAATTCCCAGTCAGGACACATGCCTGGGTTGTGGGCCCAGTCCCCAGTTGGGGACATGTGAGAGGCAACCAGTTGATGTATCACTTACACATTGATGTTTCTGTCCCTCTCTTTCTCCTTCCGTTCCACTCTCTCCAAAAATAAATAAATAAAATCTTTTAATAAGTAAATAAATCTTGTATCACTCCTGCAGTTTTAAAAAAAAAAACTTTTTTTAATTCCCTACTTTTTATACTGCAAAATCTGAGCACTGGCAAATATTTATTTACATTTGTTGACACAGAGAGTTCTTAAAAAATTAATTTTTGCCCTGACCAGTATGGCTCAGTTGGTTAAGCATAATCCCGCAAAGCAAAATGATGCCAGTTCAGCTCCCAGTCAGGGCACATGCTTGGGTTGTGGGTTCAGTCCCTGGTTGGCAGGTATATAAGAGGCAACCAACCAATGTTTCTCTCTCTCATCATTGTTTCTCTACCTCTCTTTCTCCCTCCTCCCCCACTCTTAAATACACACATACATACATACACTAATAAATTTAAAAAATTAATTTTAATGCCTCAAATGCACTACAGTCCTTCACTTTCCCTGTTTTGATTCTCACTTGCTTCACTCATTTCCATGTAGCCTCCCTATCCAATGAAACATTTGAATTTTTGAGTCCTACCATGTAAGTTTACATTCTTTACTAAGGCAAATGAAAGGAAACATGCTTTAAAAAAATTAATAATCAGCACAAACAAGAGGAGAGATGCTCAGAAAATCAATGATCAGCACCACCTAACCGGCCTGGAGGCCTCCTGCTGAGTGTCAACTTTTTAACTCTTGAATCACTGGGTGTGCGGAGGTCTGAGGGATGCAACAAAACCAAAGGACCTTATATCAGTGGCTATTTATCAACTAGCTTGGAACCATTCCTACATTTTCACAACTCTCACGGCCCTCCCTTTGGTCCTGAAGGAATGTCCAGCTGTGCAGGAACTGTCCCCAATAATACTGCCCCACAGTGAGGGCCCTCCCATTCCTCACCTCTCCTCGCTGTACAGCCACACTCAGTGTTTTCCAAGGTGACTGCTCTCCCTAGACCTCCCGGCCAATCCTCATTCTGCACAACCAAACCTTTACGTCGACTCTTCATCTGCAATCAAGGGTGTGGCCTCCAGTGCTTCGACTGTGCCTATGTAAGGTTTCACTGGGTGTGGTAACTATTTTTCAATCTTCCTATTCCAATGAACTGTGAGACCATTAGTGCTGGGACTGTGTTCATGCTTAATAACTCCAGGATTCACACAGGGTAGGAAATCAATATGTTTTTTTCCGAATGAGAGGATGAATGGTATTAATGAGAATGTTTAAATAAATAGGCCTGATTCTTTCAATTTTCTTCATCTTTAAAGTGAAATTAACTAACTAGATGACCTCAAACAGTTTCTTTCTGCTTTGAAACCCATGAATTTACCAGTGTGGGCCAGAAAGCATTGTAATATTGGGGCTGGATATATTCAGCATTAAGTAGCCTTTTCAGGGACTGAGTCTGTACTTTTGTCAATAACCACCGTCAGATGATCTCAGAGTGATTAGAAAAAGGCCAAATCTCAGTCTATACAGGAAACAGTTTTGAGTTGTTACATTCAAAAATACTAAACAAAGGAAGGACACCTCCTACTAGAACCTGAAAAACAATCTAGTTAGCGACACTGAAGACCTTTCATTTCTTGCTAAAGCAGTCCAAAGCCAAAGGGCTATGCCCTCACATAGTAACCATGGAGACATCTTTGCTGCTTCGGTAAATTTCAATTTGATTGGTAGAGCACACCAAGCATGATACCAGCTTTATACCTGGTAACCCAGTTCTTTGGGGGCCTTCTTACAGCTGAGAAGATAAAGTGGCTTCTGGTATTATAATAATAATAATTTGTTTTAAATGAGCAAAGAAAAATAGACAAGAAAAGACAGTTCAAATCCCTGATTAAAAGGAATCATACATACAAGGTTTGTGGCAGTTGAGAAGGCTCATTGTTTGAATAAAAATAGTCCATGACACCTCATTACTATGAGAAATGAAAACAAAACAACAAAAAGTATGTGTGTGTGTGTTCATGTGTATGTGTTTAACATACAAACATGCCCAGGGAAGGTCTACCACCTCCCAGTACTAGATAAACTAGCAATCTAATGAAGAATTAGTAACAATTGATAAATAAAGACAGGAGTAAAGCCACTGATATATTCCTAGGGGCTACATTCCTTTAAATTCTGCTTTAATTAGAAATATATTTTAGTTATAAAAGTATTTAATTCAATTAATGTTATTTTAAACATAGGAAACAACTAAACAGTAAACATTAAAGAGTTGTGTTACTGTAGGGGAAAAAAACTATCAAATTCCTGAGCCATACACTTTACCACATATTTTGATCATCCTCACCGAAGGTGATCATAAACAGAATTGCTCCACGCCCAGAACGATAATGCTCACGGTCCTCCAAAGGCTGTTTAGTTGGATCTTTCTGGCCCCATTTTCTAGCTGATGGCAGATGCTTGAAGGGAGGGAGAGAGCTATGACCTAAAAAGAAATACCAGCCTCTAGGGACTATGCCTAGGTAACCAATCCCCTAATTGAAATCACATCCAAGTTTATCTACTAAAGTGTGATGATGTTTAGCATTTTTTTGAAGGAGAAATTACCTTGGAAAATCTATTCTTCTCATTCTCTGCCAAGATCTGCAGGGCAGTCATAAGTCAAGAACACCAAGTTTAAAGTGTCTTCTTGTAGCCACCAGTTAATTTCCTTGTGTACTAGATGTGGGTTATATATTATTGATTTCCTAGAGTGGTCACGGGGCTAATTAAATCTACAATTTTTATGACAATTATCATGCCTTTCAGAGAAAAGTATTTTGCATTGCCTAGTATGAACAAGAAGGCTTAGAAAGATGAATAAAGCATGGAGTCAAAATAAGAACTACAAAATGGGCTATAATCCATCTTTAACATGATTCAAAAGAGTCTACAGGTGTTTTCTGTTAAGAGCAAGTTTGTTATATGGGTAGGAATATGTGCCACTAAGATGAAATATCTTTTGTAGCATTTGACCAAAACATGTTCTAAATGCTGGAATCTTAACAAATATAAAAACGGACTACTGAGAACTCTTTATGTCAACAATATGGATACAATACATCCCATTGTCATTGCCAGGGTGTGGACAGTCCAACAGACCCTTTACCACTGGGCTTCAGGGAGGAAGTTAATGTAAAGGTAAATGTAAAACTTCTTATAATCAAACTATACTTTTGTTGGTAGACAATGAGAAAAATGAGAGTGAGAAGAAAAGAAATAGCAATAGCTTCAGAATCTCACACACACAAACTCATACACAAGGCTCAGCATTAGATTTTCCCTCAGTCATGCATGGCATGGGGCAAATCGTGTTACGTGGGGCACCTAAATGTCTTCATCTCTAATACAGGGAGCACTAGCCCCGTCTTGCAATTCACTATGGAAATTACATTACACAATGTTTTTAGAGCTCTTAGAACAGAGCCCTACACAGGCATTCAGTGCCCTTAGAACAGGCACTCAGTGTCAGAAATTATTACTAAACCAGAATTTGCAACATTATAAAAGGTAAATATATGTTAAAGACTTGTAGTCATCCCTGTAATATGCTAAAAACTCAGGAAAATGACACTATTGTTATAGCTAACATTTGCCGAACAGTTTACAGTATGCAATTCTTTTTGACAACTTATATGAATAAAAATTCTTTGTGAAGAATTCACAAAGGCCCTCCCATTTCACAGTTGAAATAACTAAGGCTCAGAAAGGGAAAGTGACTTGCCCCAAGGTTCGTACCTATAATAAACAGTGAATCTGATATTCCAATTCTCCTTTATTGAATTCCAAATTATTGGTTTTACTGCTATTCCAAATCTTCACAATATGCCAATAAAACAGAGAAGACACTAGAAGTTAAAAAGCAAGGGTATTTTCTTCATAAGTAGCCAATGTGGGGTTCAAATACAGCTTCGTCTGACTCCAAAGTCTGTTTTCACTCTGCTTCCACGCCCATCTGGCTGCCTATTCCACTGATGAGACTCTTTTAAAAACGAAAACTCTTGTGATTACTTTTCCAAAATAAGTGTAATAAGTAAAAAAAAAAAATCTAAACTACTTCTTAAGTGAAGGAACGGTTATTTTAAAATACACTTTTCAAACTCCATCCAGCAGATGGCTTTGTATTTCATTCAACACGATGATCTCAGAAAGACGAGGACTGGCTCAACAGACTTCCTAATTTCGCAAGGTTCCTGCCATCATGACAATAGCCCCTCTCCAATCTTCTCCAAGTTTTACACGCCCATTGAGTATTTTGGAATGACTATTATATCCGAGGCAGAGCTCTACACATGCCCCACAAATACTCAGTGGTGACATGAACACATAAGGTCTTCAGCACTTCCAGAGACTATTTCAAGTGGCTTTAATGAGTTTTCTTAAGAGACTGTCATTGCCCTCCCACAAAAACCCATTTCAGATTCACATACAATAACATTGTAATCGAGAATTTAAGAATGAGCTATATCAAATGAAAGTTTACTTTTGTAAAGGCCCAGCCAAAATAAGAAAGAATCTCATTTTGCCACACCCTGGCCGAAGTGATCACAACAGACCCCTGACAAGGGTGCACCTGTGTTTCACTGGCCCCACGTAAAGGAGATTCTGAGATCTCAAATGACATCCACGGCATGAAGAAATGTAATTAGAAGTTAATGTAATGAAATTGAGGGAGGCAAAATGCAGGCACGATTAACAGGAATTACTCTCAGACTAAGAGATTTACCAGCTTGGTGGTTTTTGTCGCAAGAGAAAAGATAGAAATATCATTTGTATCACTTGAAAATGCAGGCTCAAATGTAGACTGGAAAAGGGGGAAATAATGGAACAAATGTGACTGTAGCCCTCTGAAGACAGACAAGCAACTCTCTAAATATCACCAACCATTCAGGGTTTGTTAGACTTTTTTATTCATTATGGAAGCAATATTAGCCTTATAAAAATTTGGTTAAAAGGGGAGGGATCATTTATAATCATTTCACCTTAACACAACTCTGATTTTTGCACATTTCTTCTATCATTTTCCTTGTAATTTGCAGAGCTGTAATCACATTATACAGGAACCTAAGAGTTACCTTTAACAACTCCTTGTTCTTTACCTAGAATTCATCACCAAGGCCTACCCATTCTTCCATCCAAATAACTCTTGAATCTACCTGTCTTTTTTCACTGGCACAGGTAATACTTCAATTCAGATCACAATTATTCCCACCTGAACCACTTCTTAAAGGACCTCCTTGCATTTCATTCCTATTCCACGTTTCCACAGAAGAACCTTTGTGATCTTTTTTTAAAATTAATTTTAACTGAATTTATCAGGATGACATTGGTTAATAAAATTATATAGGTCTCAGGGGTACAATTCTACAATACATCCTCTGTATATTGTGGTTCACCGCTCCAAGTCTTTGTGATCTTTTTAAGATACATATTTGATCAAGTCATTCAAGTAATAGATCAAGCAATTAAAGTGACTTAAAATCATTTCCCATTGCTTCTAAGATAAAATCCAAAATCTTCCACAAGACTCAGAAGATCATGTCTGGTATTTTTATCTTCAGCCATTCTCTATTTGCTCTTTATTGTTTATCCTACTCCATTAAGCCCCTCCCACTGGCTGACAAATCTCTCCTCCCTCTAGGCTTCCTTCCCCAGTCTCCCAACACCCACTCATGCCCTTTCCGGGCTCAGTTTGCACTTCACTTGATAGGATGCTTTGCCGAACAGCCAGTGCCCCCATAATCCAGACTCCATTATGTCTCCTGAAATATTCTCTTATGGTATGTCTTACTTCCTCTTAACTTTTATTATAACTACAGATTATTGTCCTGCCCACTAAACTAGCAGCTCCTCGAGAACAGGAAGCAGGTTAATTTTCGTCTTCACCCTCTTGCCGGCATCTGTTTGAGTGACTACCACAGACTAGGTCACCGAGTTTTGAATATCTGAACACACACACACACACACACACACACACACACTATATCTTGCTTCTTTCATTTAATATTTTAGGGCATTTTTGCATGTTCCCAGTTTTTTGTGTTTCTCATTTTTAATGACTTAATATTTTAAAAACTAAATTTTCAATGAGGACCTGAAGACCTTTTCCCCAATTCAACTCTATGAAAGTACCTATTCTGTTACACCTCAAGAAAAAATATTCAGTATTCTCCCTGAGAACAAGAATATCATTAAATTATATTAATGCAGACATATAAAATTGACATTTATAAGGGCTTTGGCTATAGCTGAGTTAAATCTGACTTCTATATTTACTGTTAAAAATAAAACAAAAAGGTATCACTGGCTAAACAAGATAACAATCATCACCATAAAAATATTTTGGGACTGATTATTGACCTTACAATTATTATTCATTTGTTTCATTAAGAGGTTAGGAGAGGAGGCTAAAGTTTTCTTCTCCATCAGCCCCCAGATCATGCTTATGCTGCTGGTCTACTGACACATTTTGAACAGCAAGGTCTTGCTGAGGTATGATTGACAGGCCATAAAACCTACCCATTCTCAGGGTACAGCTCAACACTTCTTAGCAAGTTTATCAAGTTGTGCAGCCATCATCATAAGCCAGCATAAGGACATTTGTACCACCCCAATGAGATCTCTCATGGCCATACATAATTAATCCCCATTCTCACTCCAGCCCCAGGCAACCACTAATCTACTTTCTGTTCTTATAATTTGCCTTTTCTGGGAATTCTATATAAATGGAAGGATACAGTTTTTAAAAGGTTATAAGAGATGTGGAAATAACACTGGAGGCTCACCTCCTGTAAGATCCAGGGATGATCTTTATAAATTTTAAACCATTTGCAAAATATTAAATGAATAGGCTTTTTCCTGGCTATGATATTTCTACTTTTTGAGAGTCTCAGAAGGGACCCTTATCTTCCAGTATCACTGCTATAAATAGCACAGATTGCAGAGGTTAGCTCATTTCTAAAAGAGACCCTACGACCAGCAATTACACAAGTTTTAATCAGGTTCCCACTATGGTTGTGATGAGGAAAATATAAATCTTTCATCTAGTGAAGTTTTCACTTATAGCCAAAAATCCATTTTAGGACAAATCATTACTCCATTGCACATGTTTCTTCTAGGTCCAGGTACATGGCCTTACATTCTTAGTCATACTGGTCTACTAATGAACACATCAATACTCTTAAATTAGAACTCTCAACTTAAATCAATGCTGGCAAGTGCTCAATATGTTTCCTTCTGATTTCATTTGTTTACACAAGCCTCAAACTAAGCAGGTATTAAAATTGTTCATTACTAAAATGACTATTGTTGCAAATTGTATCTCCTTCATTAGTGGTTATCAACATAAGTTCTCCTGGGGCCCTTGATGACTGGGCTCTTAGAATAGTAATGCTAATAACATGGCAATGTCAATACTTCTGTGTCTGGCAAACACTGATAATCAGAGCCCCCTGGGACCCCATCAAAAGCAGCAGACTTAATGGGACCTTTGTGGTCGCACATGAGTAGGTTAGGTGGGTGGTGCATGCGTCTCTCAGGTCTGCCCAGCCAAAGTGACCCCAGTCAAAGAACATTTGAAAACACGCCTACACTTCACTTTCCATTGCCAGGGAATTTCACATAAGAACAGGGAAGCACTGTTTTCTAAGCATGATAGTGGATCCAAACATTCTCAACTAAATCTATATACATGTATGACCCATTTTATAGCATTATATAGAGTTACCCCAATTGTGTCTATTTGGGCAAAACAAAATGCAGTTACATTTCTACTGTAAGCCCGTAATACCTGTCTTTTGCTTTTTTCTTCTCTTCTTTCAATCCTTCCAATTTCTAAAATATACAGAACCTTACTTGCTGAGGAACAGCAAATACCTCTATGTTCTTCTGTTAGCACAGTTCAATTCAACTAGGATTTACTACCATTACCCATAATGAATGGGATTCTACTTTCTGGTAGTGAAATACTAACAATGCATTGCAAAAAAATACTAATATAAGTATGAGTGTCCTCATATTTATTATCTGCAATAAAGCGAACACTAGAAAGAAATATCCTCCAACTGATATGAAAAACAATATTTCATGTTGGCATCCCATTTCTAAACATAAACCCACACTAAATACACATTTTGGTTACTTTCAGATTCTAAATGGAACCCTTTCCCTGACATATTCTTAAAACCAGTTACAGTTAGGTCTCGAATTTTAAAGCCAACCCATGGGTAGAAATGTAGCAGGATTCTGATATCTTTCCCACACACAATAATAAGCTATCAAGTATGGTTCTAGTAAGCACACTTTTTTGGGGGGGCAGAGGAGTGATGAAGGGATTTGGGGAGATCAAAAACCAAGTTAAAAAAGAAAGAGCTTTATGCTAAAAAGTAAAGGTAAGACTTTGAGAGCTTCGCCATACTTTCCGTAATGTGTCTTATGATGCCATGATTTGTATTTTGCTTCAGTATAATTTAAAAAGAGCCCTGGTCAGTGTGGCTCAGTTGGTGGGGCATCATCTGTAAAACAAAAGGTCACCAGTTCAATTCCCAGTCAGGGCACGTGCCTGGGTTGTAGGTTCCATGTCCAGTCGTGGTGCATGAGAGAGGCAACCAATTGATGTTTCTCTCCCTCTCTTTCTCCCTCCCTTTCCCTTTCCCTAAAAATAAATACATTTAAAAATCATTTTAAAAGAAACATTCAAAGAGTTAATGCCCTAAAAGTAAGGTTTTCTCCATTACTCTCTCTTGCATCAAAGAGCCCACACTTCTGTGGAATGACAACTATAAACTACCACTCTGTCATCAGTGCTCACTGGGGAACAACAGAAAACAGCAGTTTTTAAGCAGATAGCAATTTTATCCTATAAAACTGACATTAATTGTTCTTAAGTATTAAGAACTGTTTTTAAGGATTCAAAGTACAGAAACTAAGAAAAATAAAATTCAAAATGTTTTTGGAGTTCCTAAATTCACACACTTCAAACAATACCTGTCATCTTGTCATTAAACCTCAATCAGACTTCCCGGAATAACACAGGCTTAAATTATTGTGAGAGCTTTGGTAAATAAGGCATTTGGTGCAATTAACTGGGTCTTAGGCATTTTAATGCAGATATGTTAATGAAAACATATAATCATAGACATGCTCTTTCTTTTACTTTAATCTGTCAGAAAAATAATGAGATTTTAAACCTATCACTCCAATAAATAGTTTAAAACAGATTACTCATATAGCTAGTTAAGCATATAAACTCATACATACCCACTTCAATGCAGAAACAGTGATCTGTGCTACTAGCCCTTCTACTCCAACAGTAATCCTTTCTCCCTGCTGCCCACCCATCGACTAAATTTTTTTTAAGATATGTGTCCCTTTAAAGTACAATGAACATTACTGTCTTGCTAATACAAGAAGCACAAAGACCCAATATTCTCCAATAAATGTAACTTATAGCACCCACCGTATCCTCTGGGCATGCTGTATCTCGGGCAGGTATCACAGAGAAAACAACTATCGTTAATGACATCATTCCTCAGCATGGTACATGGAAACAAATGCACCAGCTTTAAACTAAGGAGCCATTGCCTCATCTGTAAATGAGGATGACAGCTCATTTCCACTACATCAAAATCCCTCAAAGCTACCCCAAAAGTTGGTGAGATAGCTTTACTCTCTCCAGCAACAGGTGCATGATTAAGGCTTCCTCAGATTATCCTGGGGACCCATGCTGCAGAATTAGGTTAGAACTTCAGTCCACTAAGCCATAACCTTTTACTGGGAGCTTCTATTTGATCTACCAAGATCTACCACGGTTTACTGAGGTCTACTTAGAACACTGTCATAAAATTCCATGCTACAGCTATTTAAAATACAAAGAGGCTCAGAGTTTCTGCCAAAAATTGAGAAATAACTATGTGTGTTAGAGATGATAGATAGATAGATAGATTAGATAGATAGATAGATAGATGATAGATAGATAGATAGATAGATAGATAGATAGATAGATAGATAGATAGATAGACAGATGCTCTACAGTCATTGGTAAAGTGGTATTAAACCTTTCCACAGTAATTTGTACTTACACAGAACTTCAGGTTGATGTTTATTAACATCGAAGTATCACAACTGAAGCTCAAAAGCCACAAGAAGAGTCAGATGACCCCACCCCACATCTGCCATCCTTCACAGGGTACAGGCAACATTTCAAGCCCTTGGACTCCCTTTCTCTGTCATCTTTCCAATTCATTGGCTGTTCTGTCCAGGGCTTCTTTTCCCCACCCCCCGACCTGAGGGAAGCTGTCCTCCGAACACATCCTCTATCCTTTCTACATTAGAAGGATGCTGTGACTTCTAAATTTTGCCTTTGATATATAAAGAAAGCTTTTCAGGGGGAAAAGAAAAAAGTTTATTCTCTCTCTTTCTCTCTCCCTCAAAGCTAGATCTGTTTAAAAACTATTATCCTACTATGGAACTTATATTTTTAATAAATACTTTTATTTCAAAGTTGAACAATGACTTCTGTATTCCAAGTATCTACCCTTCCCCCAAAGCAATCACTGCCGATGAACAAGCAAGTACCTTACATAAAGAAACCAAATAATGCAAGTGCATGGCAATAGTAAATGCTAAATAAATGATAGCCACCAAGTATTCCTATGTAACTATTATTATTACCTATGCTACTAGGAAGAAACAGTTTCTGTTTCTTTCTCTCCTTATCTAAATTTAGGCAGGATAATATGTATAAATTCTTTGAACTTCAAAAAATATACAGCCTACAGGAAGGTAAGATATTTTTGTCAGGTAAATTACTTTGCTTAGTAGATTCAAAAAATAAATTGCCCTTCCTGCCTCTCTGATATCACCACACAAACAAAAAGAATCATTTTGTTCCTTAGAACCTCACAAATATTAGATTATAATGATTAGGTTTCTGATATTCAGCAATTTTTATCTATAAAATTGGCAACTTTTTATGGTTCAACCTAAGAATAAGATGATCTAGTTGATTTTTAAGTTATTTTTATTAGGACTCTTCCATTGATAAGACCTAGAGAAGAAATTGCTAGGGTAACCCTAAGAATCAAACAGGGTTGCACAATAGGAATGGGGAGAAACCTAGTACAGACTCATCGATCTGCAAATGAAGACTTAAGGCCAGAGAGATGAAGTCAGCTTCCCCAAATACCATGACCAATTAGTGGCAAAATGAAGGTCTGACTGTCTGCACTGTGCTTCTTCCCACCACATCAGTCACTCTTCCCTACTTCTTTACATTTGTCAAAATATGTTAAGAATATCACAACTTTACTTAGAAATCGGTGCTCAGGGATGATAATTAAGGCAAATATCAAAAACTTACATAAAATCTGGGATAGAGCATGTTTTTCAAAGATGTTCGATCATGGACAATTAAACTTTTGAAGGAAGGGATGTCAAAATAAAGATGTTTTCTTCTTGGATATTTTCCTGATTAAACCATTTTTAAAGCCCCCTTTAAGATCCTATTCTGAGTTTTGGGACATGGATGTTTTTTAACGTTTCTTGAGCTAACAGCTTCTGGTTTGTGCTTTATTGTTATTGCTTTAACATTATCTTCAACCCTCAACTTATTTGCAAATATAATTCATAATTGTCTCTAAAATACAATAACATGTCAACCAAGACAAAAAGGAAATATCTTAAGTAGCTCTAACCTTAGTTCTTTGTAGCCTTTATAGTTTTCAAAGGAGAAAACATCACCAACTTTAATCTCCCAATGTCAGTAGTGAATACAATCTGTTTACATGGACAACATGCCCAGAGGCCATTACTGTGACTGGTAAAATACTTTGTTCATGCTGCACGGCTATTACAAACTTTGGGTAAAGTTCTATTAGAACTTTTGCCATAGGCCCCATGCTAGTATCTATACAAAATTGATTCATTTCATCTATATTTACCCTGTAAGGGCTGTACTGGTAATCCCATTATGCAGATAAGGTAACTAAAGTTTAGAAAGGTTCCATAATTTTCCAAGGTCCCACAGCTAGTGACAGTCAGCTACTAAAAGAAGAATCAAACCACTATGAATCCTACCTCCATGGCACCTTGTGACCAAGCAGAAGTCTATGCATCCTGATAATTTATGTCCCAGATGGGACGGCAGTGGCCAAACCATTTGTCGATTCCATATTTCACATGATAAGCTCTATTTAAAATATTGCAGTCTGTTTTCAAAACATAAGGCCTCCGCAACAGCAGCAACGCCAAATCGATTGTCCAGTCTGCAACTTACACCTCTCCCATTATCAATTCCTACAGCAAATTTTATATATGTCCACACAGTCTTTGTTAGTCTTCCCTTCAAAAGTGGAGCCTAATTCCCCTTCCCTTGAGCGTAGGCTGTACTTCGTGAATGAGCAGAAGGAGGTAGAAGTGACATGTCTGACTTCCCAGACCAGCTCATAACAGGAACTGTGGCTTCCTCCTGGCTCTCCTCTCTGGGATCACTCAGTCAGGGAGGAAGGCAGCTGCCATGTCACAGCACAATAAGCAGCCCTACAGAGGGCTCCACAAGGGCGGGAGCTGAAGCTGTCTGCCCTCCTGGAAGTGAGTCCATCACTTCCAGCCAAGCCTTCAGATGACTGCAGAAGAAATTCCAACTGCAGCCTCATGGAAAGCCATGATCTAGAACCACCCAACTAAGTTGATCCTAAATCCCCAAACTTCAGAAACTGTGAGATAATGATTATTTGTTTTAAGCCTGTAAGTTCGGGAATAATCTGTTATGAAGCAATAGATAATTAATGCCCATTTATGCCTAAATTATATCTTTTCTTATAACAAAGCAAAAAGTTGAACTATCCAGGGCTACAAATGCTACTGTATCCATAAGCCAAACATTCTCCTTCATCCAGGTTCACTTAGAACATATCCAGGATGTGAGACAACCAGAGGGTGTTCTCTTCAAGGCTTTGCCCCTGGTCAAAAATATAATGTAAGAACACATATAGTAAGATTGTTCTTCCACCTGTTACATCATGTTCTGTACCCCATGAGAATTGGATCAATAAATAAATAAATATAAAGAGCAAAATTGTTACCCATGAGATGCCAGCACTATCCCTGAACAACCAGCTTGTTGTGTGCAATTACAAGCATCACCCTGTGATAACATCCTGTATCACAAAGACCTACACCTCAGCAGTTGAAGATAGAACGTGTCCTTTAAGAGCAGGAAGCCAATAATTTCTTTAAATATGTTACTTTCCCCTGTCAGACTGAAGGCAATTAGTAAATGATGTAGTAGGTACAGTGAACTTAAAGAGTAAAAACCTCCCTTAGGAAGAGGCTGTTGCCATGTGAGGAGTGGCCCTGAGCACCGAAAAGCTCAGAATAGCTAACTCAAGTGCTTTGTCAACTCTGTTCCAGCACAATGAGACCAAAACACATCAAGCCTCTTGTCAATCACAAAACATTTTTCTTCCTTCAAGCTTTAGTCAGAGGGAAATTCAACACAGACATGGTGAAAAGCTAAGAAGACAGGAAGTGGTGGTCAGCTCTTTCCCATCTGCTCTTCAAACTTGAAGGAGAGCATTACTTTCATAAAGCTAATGTGTCCTTCAGTGATGTCCATTCATCATGCCCGCCACAGCGGCGGCCCAGCAGCTCATGTGTGATTTCTTAATGGAGTCCGTCCCGGAAACAGTGACATGCCTCCCTGACCCACAGCCCAGCAAGTTGCCACGCTCAGGAGAATGTGAAGCGTGAAGCTTACCCAGCCCTTCGCAGGTCCCAGTCTTGTCTTTAGAGTGCTTTCTTTTCCCTTGTTGCTCCAAGAATGAAGGGCCTCCTATCTTTTCGAAACACAGCTTCTTGTTGATGAAGAGGAATAGGACAGCCAGAAGGACAACGAAGATCCCAACTGCAGACAACAAGCCAATGGCTTCAGGTGGGACTGGCAAGAGAACACAAAAGGAAAAACATTATCACAATTAAAATGACCCAACATTAGTTCTAACATATGATCAAATGTATTCAGAATCTTTATGTTTATTAATGAGAGTGGGAAATATTCCACAGGTCCTGACTTGGATGGACCCCCAGGACTCTGTATAGAGGAAGGGAAAAGGGCCCTTGGCAGGGACATCCTGCTAGGCTGGTTCCTTACACCTTTGCACATGTGGTTTCTTCTACCTGGAACACAACTCTTCTCACTCCTATTCTCAGCCTAATATTCAACCTCAAGCACTCAAACTATAAAAGAGATATCCATCAAATGTATTGAGCTGGAAATGGTTGACCAGTGTCATAAAAGCAAGTCGCTTAATAATACAGCTGCCTAAAGCTTTAAAAATAATCACTTGGGACAAACTTTCAGACATACACATCCATCAGTATTAGCGACTGAAACAAGTCATTTCCTGGATGCACGTTTGCAAATCCAGCTATGTAATATAACAATGATGATTACCACTGATAACAAGAAAGTTCCTAATCCATGACATCCACATAGGAAATTAGAATTATATTTTGAATGCTAATATTTTAGAATTTTGGAAGACGAAATTCCATCTTCCTCCTTCTTCTTATCAAAAAAAATCCTGAGCTTTAAACAATGCTGATTAAGTGTTATCCAGTATTGCTTAGAGTCCCGGCCACTGTGTCCAACCATGAGGTGTATAAAACAGGGAAACCAGAACTAGTTTGGGGTTGAAGAAAGACTTCTAAGGAAATGATATTTGAGCCAAGACAACATCCAGACATCAAAAGAAATCCAGACATCAACTAGTGTAGAGAAATTGATTGCAGAGCAGGAGTCAGTAAGAGTTATCCAAGGGAGTTGGGTATAAGTGAAAGCTTATGAAAACGAATCCCCTAAGACCAGCTTTAATCCTTGGGCAGATTTAATATTTGTGTTAATAATATGGAAGAATAATATTCACCCTACCCTACCATCCTGATAAACAGAAAAAAAAGATGAATCAAACCAGTCCTGACTCTATGAAAAGATAAAGAAAATGAATAGTACTGCCTCACTAAATCTATCTAGTGGCAAGCCAATAAAAGCACAAACAGAAATAGCAGGTAAGATAATAGCTTTGTGGTCTGCAAAAAGATAATAGTGCCTGCTATCAAAGCCAACATATACCATGAAAAAAAAAAAAGGATGCACATAATAAACTGTTCCCTCACCCTTCAGAGGCAGCACAGACAGCGGTGCTTTCTGGCCATGAGTACGGAAGTCACACTGTCTGGAAGAAAATTGTCTGCTACCACATCTTCTCTGTGGGGTCTTGGGCAAATTATTTAACCTCACTCTGCTTCAGGTTCCTAAGCTATTAAAGGAGTTAACAAATATAGCTACACCAAACATTAAATGAGGTAACACAGGGAAAATAGTCTGCATGGTCCCTGGCATGTAAAGAGTTCTCCAACAGGAGTAACCACCTCCCTCAGCATCACCATCATCGTCTGCACGGAGCTGTTAAGCTATCCAGCAACAGTTAAATACGATGGGCACGCGGCTTATGCACATTCTGTGCTTGGACCCATCTCCCTCCCTTTCACCAAAACAATTATCTCTGCTTTTTTGCCCCTCGCTTCTGTATTTTCAACTACTTTCCCTTGTAGATACACCAACCACGTTTTTCATCTGCATTAAAAACGCACCAAGTACCTCCCTTCCTCTAAAAGCCCCTCCTGACTACCGTGTGCGCCCCAACCACAGCCCTCTCTCCTTTCCCCTATACATCCAACCACTGCCAGCATATTTCTGATACTCACGTCTGCTTTCTGACCTTCAAAGCCACAAGCATCCTTTACCCTGACTCCCACCGGTCACCATGTGCCCCCTCATATCCCTTTTCCACATGGTAGTCAGAGGGATCCTTCTGAAATATTCATGCAAGCCTGATTTGTTCAACTGCCCTCCTACAACCATCTGTAGTGGACTGAATTGTGGTCCCCCAAAAGATATGTTCACCCTGAATATCAGAATGTGACCTTATTTGAAATAAAGTTCTTTGCATATGCAATCAGGGTAGGATCTTGAGAAGAGATCATCCTGGATTAGAGGGAGCCCTAAATTCAATGATAATCACCACAAGGGACCGACAACGAGAAGACACAGAAGAAAGCTACGTGAATGTATGGAGCAGAGACTGGCATCATGAAGCCTGTAGCTGAGGAAGGCCAAGGGCTGCCAGGCACCACCAGACTCTAGGAGACAAACATGAAACTGACTCTCCTTCAGAGATTCCAGAGGGAACCAACCCTGCTGACACCTTGATTTTGGACTTCTCATCTCGAAAACTGGGAGAAACTAAATTTCTGTTGTTTTAAGCCATCAAGTCTGCGGTAATTTGTCACGGTACCCTTAGGAAATTAATACACTCTCCAATGGCTTTCCATTACCCATAGGAAAAACTTTGAATTCCTTTCCTTGGTTTAGAAGGTCTTCCATGACCCAGCTACTGATTCCAGCCTTTGTCACTGATCACTCACCAACATCAAACTCTGCTGTCAGTGTATCCTCTATTTCTGGTTCCCCAAACATAGCTCCCATCCAGGCCTTTAAATAGACTGTTTCAACTCTGCAGGACGAACGCTCACCTCTCCTCTGGCTTCTAACTCTGACACTGAACTTCCTCTGCAAGCCTTTCTCGTTCCTCTTGACCAGGCTGGATGCTTGTGCTCTGTTCCCACACATTGAGCCCTTGACAGCTTTTCAAGAGTTTTCGAATGTTAAGTTTTAAACTTCATAAGAACAGGAACTATGCCTCAGTTACTCACTGCACTCTCAGCAGCTCACACAGGCTAGGCATTCAATAAATATTTGATGCTTGAATCAACATTGAACTCTTCTGTGTTACAACATGTCACATAGTGTACCTATCAATGAACATTTTGGGGAAGAAAATATGTACCTCAAGTGGGTCAGTAACACAAACACAGAATATGATTTATATAAAATCCAGTCTTAGAAAAAAGAGGTTCATATCATTCATAAGCAGAAATACTTGCACCTAATAATTCTATTCATTAATGAAAGCCAATTTTTATTTTTGAACAAAGTCTGTTTTGCCACTATAAAGTAACATGAGGCTCATCACATAAAACCCGCAAAATATAGTAAAAGATAAAGACAACCACTGTTAAGACCTTGTACACTTCCAGTCACTTTGACTTCTCAAGTTGGTGGAGAATACTAGGAATAAGTACAATTCTGGCTAAAGCAGAGAGAAAGCTTAAGTTTGGTTATTTCAACAGAGTTCATGTTTCTACCAGAATATGTCAAGTCCAATTTCATCTTTTTCTATGTGTTCAGGAGTACTTAGTGGGAATATTGAAGGGGTGTATAAAGGGCTGATAGCCAAATGCTTTGTTAAATGTAGGTTAGCTTATGTACTTTCTACAAGGGTAAAGCATCACAGAATGGCTAAGAAGTTGGCAGTGACCCCAGACTTGTAAGAATTGCTTATCCAGGATTGTACACAAACTGTCTTTTTTAAAACGGACTTAAAATTCCAAACATAACCCAGCAATTCCACTTCTACGTATTTCCCAAGAGACTTGAAAATATATAGTCACACAAAAATGTGCACATGAGCGTTCGTGACAGTATTATTCATGACAGCCGAAAAGCAGAAATAACCCAAATGTCCATCAACTGAAAATGTATAAACAACCTGTGCTATATCCAAACAATGGGCCCTGGCTGGTGTGGCTCAGGGGACTGAGTGCAGGCCTGGGAACCAAAGGGTGTCGCTGGTTCGATTCCCAGTCAGGGCATAAACATGCCTGGGTTGGGGGCCACATTCCCAGAAGGGAGCATGTGAGAGAAACACCACCCATTGATGCTTCTCTCCCTCTCTTTCTCCATCCCCTCCCCTCTCTAAAAATGAATAAATAAAATCTTTTAAAAAACAGTGAAATATTATTGTGCAATAAAAAATGAGGTACTAATACATGCTGCAACATGGATGAACTTCAAAAACATAATGCTAAGTGAAAGAAGCCAGTCCCAGAAGCCCATATATCATATGATTCCAGTTCTATGAAATGTCGAGAAAGGGTGAATCCATGGAGACAGAAAGTACATTTTGTTGTTCCCAGGAGCTGGAGGGAGGGAGAAATGAAGAGTGATTACAAGTGGCTATCAGTTTTCTTTTTGAGGTAATGAAATTATTCTGGAGTGGGACAGTGATGATGGTTGTACAGTTTTGTGAGTATACTGAAACCAGTGAATTGAACACTTTAAGAGGGTATGAATTCTGTGGAATATAAATTTTATCTCAGAAAGAGTTGAAGTTCTAAGTACATCATTTTTATAAAGATTGGAAAGAAATTATGAGACAATTTATAATTGTTTTCTTAGATTTTGTTTGAAAGTGATTTTCCTCCTGTTAAAACACTCTGTAATTTCATTATTCAATGTTTAGAATTAAGAGTAAAGTTTAAGGGTAATAGGTTATGAGAACTATAGTCAGCACAGCTCTATCAACGATGTGTGACGCTGAACACAGCAAGGCCACGGCTCTATCAGGATAAGCCGAAGAGGGTTTGGTGCTGCATCTGAGTCTAAACAAAATTAGAGACTTTGGCAGGGACATTGAAAGTCATTTTGCATTCCATATATACAAATGCTTGAGTGAAGAACAAGCATCATATGTGTCATCTGCAATAGATGACAAGGGCACATATGTCAAGAAATGTAAGTGCCATCTGTAAGTGCCAGAGTAACTCATCTAATTAGTCCAGTAATTACTAAATTGGAAATCAGATGGCTGTGAAATCCAGTCACATAGTTCAGATCGAAAACTTCCGCAAAGTTAACTATGTCTCTCCTGTTGCACCGGAGAGCCCCATCTGTTGAATATCAAGCCAAGGCTCAAGGAGAAGACAGAGCAAACAGTGACACAAATAGAGAAGCCTCCGCATGTCACACCATCACCAGATGTTTGCAAATTTCATTCTATGGTTGGTTGAGAGGTTTTTTTTTTTTTTTTAAAAAAAAAAAAAGGCCAGCCAATTGAAGCCATCTGATTCACAAGAACTAGAAATAAGAGGGGAAGTAGAAATTTTATTTAATAAAATGATAATGGGGGAATCAGAATTAAATAAGCAGTGACAATAGAAATAATTAAAAGTAAAGGTATAATTTCTCAGGGATAAACTTTCCTGGCACTACTCTGAGATGCCAAGAAAGTATCTCATTAAAAACATGAGGAAAGCTCCATGGTACACACTACCTTAAGGTAAATTTAAAACCCACTCATATGTACTTACCATCTTTGAGTATCCATTAACCTCAAAGGCCCCTTTTCACCAATATAATTTCAATTGTATCCATCCCTTGAAAAAGCAGCATGACTTTGAAATTGTTTCTATGAATTTCTCAAGCATGGTCATGCAGCAGAAGTTCCTGACTTGAACCTAAGCATTTTCATCTTAGAATGCCAGGATTGATCTAATGCACAGCATAGTGATGATAGATAACAGTACTACATCATAAACTTCAAAGCTGCTAAGAGACTAGATCTTAATTGTTCCTACTACAAATAAATGATACTTATGTGACATGATAGATGTGTTAGCTAGCGATAGAGAGGTAATCACATTGCAATACATAAGTGTATCAGATCAACTTGTTGTATACTTTAAACTCATCCAATGTTATACGTCAATTATATCTCAATAAAAATAGACTTTAAAAAAGAACCCAGGATTGCCTGGGCATGTCTACATCCTCCGGCAGGGATTCATCCACCTGAGGACCTAAGAAGCTTCCCAGGAAGGACAGTGAACAAGGCCAGAGTATAGGTGACCCGAGTACAGCACAGATGTCTACAACTCAGGTTGACCCAAGCTCAGACTCCTTTGTTGCAGGGCTAGGAGGTGACAATAAGAGCCAGCATTAAGTAAGAGCAGCTTTTGGAAAATTAGGAGATGTTTTCAAAATCAGTTTTGGCACAATAAAAGTTGAGGCCCTTGACCTATTGTTTATGTTCAAACTGTCTTTGATACCACCAAAAAGAATAGGTGGTAAAAAATGAGAAACTTTCAAGTGTTGAATATCAGTGTGCCGAGTCCATATACAGCCACTTCCATGCACAAATTCAGAACATATTACAGTTAGACTCACTTACTTATACCTATAGCTGTGTTTGCACAACCAACTACAAAATTAAATACCACTTAAAATTAGTAGAGAACAAGTTAAATTAAGGGCTTTAATTTTCATTTTGTCCTACAGGGATGCTTCTGGAACTAAAAAATAAAAGAGCAAAGCTTTTGATACTTAGTAGCCTATTATTTTGCCAATGTTATTAATTTAGGTTGTTAATCATTATAACCTCAACAACCTTCATGGGTAGTCAATCATTTTTCCAGAAAATTGTAGAACTATGAAATATTAAATATATATTTAATGTAAGAAAAATAGGTAGTTCTATTTTAAAGTTCTTCTTAGTAATAGCTAACAAGGATATGGCAACTACATATTCAAACAAATTCATTGGTAGGAAAAAAACAGACTTTTCAAAAATAGGAAAAAAATGGCTTAATGAAACCTAAGTGAGATTTTAACATGTTCCAAAATAAAACATAGCAACATATGGAGTCACTAGCAACCAACCACTTCTCAAAATACTTGAGAACACAGCATTTGGAGGTATACAAAGGGTGCTATCTTTAATGTAGTAATATATGTGTGTTGAAATGTATGTCCATCTTCTGAGAAATAAGCTAACCTTGTCTGCTTTACATGTTTAAAATATAAATTCTCCCTTAGCATTAACACATGCATGTGCACACACTTCCAGAACCCAAAAATTATTAGTAAGCTTGTTCTCCTTTCCCTGAATACTCAGAGAGTTAGCTCAGAAGCAGAATTAATGATGAAAATAGCTGAAATGCACCAAGAAGTCCCTGGAGGGAATCTTTTGAGATTTTCTTCACTTGTCTGAGCTTCTCTGAATGCTTTAAGTGATTATCTGCTGTCCCCAACCTCTCCACTTGCCTACATCTTCCCAGATGGGGAAGAAGATAGAAAAGAAGAAAATGGAATTAGATGATGCTGATGGTTTATAAACTTATAGTCAACATTTTTGGATTGGTAAATTTTTAATTGCATGCTAAGTGGCTGAATTTAATTGAGTAATAATGGCTGTGTACAATTTATATGTCATTTGCCAAATAATGCAATATACTATTACATATAATTATGTATGTACTATAACATATAAAATTAGGAACATATAATGATATATATGTTCCATATACAATTATATATGCTATTATATATAATTATATATACTATTATATATAAAATTAAAAACATATGCCTAATAAAAGCCCATCAGAGAATACACTTATATGATTTTGGTGGAATGGTTGTTGAATCAATGTGACAATTTAGCTTTCAAGTAAAAAATGAATATTTTTATAAATGAGAGAAATTGAGAGACAAATCTACTTCAGAAAGATAAAATATCTTTAAAAAAAGATACCTAATTTTCCTCAACTCCCAAAACAAAGGCATTTGGAGTGAGATACAATTTTGATTTGTTTATAACTTCTTTACTTTTCAACTCGTGGAAGACTGCCCACACACAGTGAGACTGAAACTTTAACAGAATTGTTTTTGCCAATCCAATGCCCTCCAAAAAAAAAGAAATAATTTTTCTTGCAATCTAAAACAATGAAATATTTTTAATGATTATTATAAAGATTCTTCAAATTTTAACTATTGAACCAAAAAGTAGTATGTAGAGATTTGTGCTGAAGGACTAAGCAGCATATGGAACATCTAAAATTAGGAAAAATATTTGGACTTCAAGCCATGATGGAGGCATAGGTAGATACACTTTGCCTCTTCCCACAACAAAAAGAAGGACAACAAATTTAAAAATAAAAAAATAACCAGAACAACCCCAAAATAGAACTGTATGGAAGTCTGACAACCAAGGAGTGAAAGAACTATTCATTCAGACTGGTAGGAGAGGTGGAGATAGGTAGCTGGGGTGGTGAGGACACACAGCAAGGAAGCAGCTGGAGGACTAGACAGGCAAGGCAGAGGCTGGGGCACTGTGTGGTCCCACACTTGCAAATAAACCAGGAAGAACAACTGGGGGCCAAGACAGATTGCACATCCCACGGTTCCAGCACAGGAGGGGGAAAGCCTCAAAACCTCTGGCTGCAAAAATCTGGAGGGGTAGTGGTGATGGGAGAAACTCCCAGCCTCACAGGAGAAGTCATTGGAAAGATCCACAGGGTCCTAGAATGTACACAAGCCCACCCACATGGAAATCAGCACCAGAAAGGCCCAATTTGCTCGTGGGTGGCCAAGGAAGTGACTGAAAGCTGGCTTAGAGCTAAGCAAGTGGTGTTGTTCCCCCTGGGACCCCTCTCCCACATACAGCACCACAATGCAGCAACATGGGTTGCCCTGCCCTGGCAAATACCTAAGGCTCAGACCCTTACTTCATAACAGGTGTACCAAGACAAAGAAATATGGCCCAAGTGAAAGAACAGATCAAAACTCCAAAAACAGAACTAAACAATGGAGAGATAGCCAACCTATCAGATGTAGAATTCAAGACACTAGTAATCAGGATGCTCACAGAAATGGCTGAGTATGGTCACAAAATAGAGGAAAAAGTGAAGGCTATGAAAAGTGAAATAAATAAAAATATACAAGGAAACAACATTGAAGGAAAGAAAATCAGGACTCAAATCAATGATCTGGAACAGAAGGAAGAACTAAACATTCAACAGGAACAGAATGAAGAAACAAGAATTCAAAAATATGAGAAGAGGCTTAGGAACCTCCGAGACAACTTTAAACATTCCAACCTCTGAACTATAGGGGTGCCAGAAGGAGAAAAGGAAGAGCAAGAAATTGAAAACTTATTTAAAAACATAATGAAGGAGAACTTTCCCAATCTGGCAAAGGAAATAGACTTCCAGGAAGTCCAGGAAGCTCAGAGAGTCCCAAAGAAGTTGGACCCAAGGAAATACACATCATAATTACATTACCCAAGATTAAAGATAGGCAAAGAATCTTAAAAGTAGAAAGAGGAAAGGAGACAGTTACCTACAAAGGAGTTCCCATAAGACTCTCAGCTGATTTCTCAAAAGAGACCTTACAGGCAAGAAGGGGCTGAAAAGAATTATTCCAAGTCATGAAAGTCAGGGACCTACATCCAAGATTGCTCTATCCAATGAAGCTGTCATTTAGAATGGAAGGGCAGGTGAAGTGCTTCCCAGATAAGGTCAAGTTAAAAGAGTTCATCATCACCAAGCCCTTATTATATGAAATGTTAAAGGGACTTATCTAAGAAAAAGAGGATGATCAAAAATATTAACAGTAAAATGACAGCAAACTCACAACTATCAACAACTGAATCTAAAAAACAAAAGCAAACTAAGCAAACACTAGAACAGGAACAGAATCACAGAAATGAAGATCATATGGAAGGTTATCAGTTAGGAAGGGGAGGAGGAGAATGGGGCAAAAGGTACAGAGAATAAGAAGCATAGATGGTAGGTACCAAATAGACATGGGGTAGGTATAGGAAATGGAGAAGCCAAAGGACTTATATGTACAATCCATGGACATGAACTAAGGTGGGGAATGCTGGTGGGAGGTGGGGTACAGGGCAGAGGGCTATAAAGGGGAGGGAAAAAATGGGACAACTATAATAGCAAAATCAATAAAATATATTTTTAAAAATAAAGTAAAAAATAAGAGAAAGATTCAAGGGCAGTTTATACCCCCAATTTTTTGGACAATATAAATGTTTCCTTGTATTCAGAAAGTTATCCACTCACAGATACACAAATCATCCCTGTTACTAAGAATTTGTTGAGAACTCTCAAAATCCACTGACATTTCAGCTAAGAGAAAAGTGTATAGCCCCAACAATAAAATTAATTCTCCAGTACTAGCATCCCTTTCTAAAGTTCAGACCACATGACACTATTTAGGTAACAACAAGTAAACAAAATGATCATTGCATTCAAATAAAATAGATACCTTTACCTATTCTATTTCCTTAGTAGATGCTAAGAAGCTTCTCTGTAGTTAATTTCTGAATAAAACCCCCTTCCAAAACAGATTGGATTCTATTCAATTCTTGGATTTCTCTACTAGAACTATTTACCAGTTCTTTTTAATTACAAAAAAAAAAAAAAACATAAATTGTCTGTTTTACTGTCTGTGCTAATTTCATTTCATTATATTCTTAGAGTAAGCTATTATTTTCCCACTGGTTCCCATGGCATTCTTCATTATCAGCTGCTAATTGTCTAGCATTCACAGAGGACTGTGAACCAAGTAGGCTGCTGTGTGGGCTGAAGTTCTAGGGTAAGCCGAACAGCACTAGGATTCTGTATTGTTATTATTGTGACACATTAGAAAGTTTCCGCCCACTTACATGCCCACATCACTCTGCTGCACAGCATCCATACCCAGAGGGGTTGTGCACTGAAGCAGGGGAAGCCATCTGCACTAGGCATTCCATTTGGTTATCATCAAATCACACCCATTAAGGGAAGAGTACACAGGGCCAAACTGTGGCAGCCGTGAAAGCAAGAGGTCTGGCTCCATGGGGCAGGCATGAGTATTGATCTTAAAGCACAGCTGTGACAGGTCCATCTGAAAGGGCTCCTGTATTCCTCACCTTGAGCACAAGTACCTGACTCAGCCCAGTTACTCCCCCAAATTTCTCATTTACCCTTCCAGAATCAAAGCCAAGTTAGAGATTTAAACATTTTTTTTTTTTTGAACAACACAGAGGTTAGAGACTTTCAAGTAGATTTTGAGATGTACTGCTCCTTGAAATTATTCCCAAATGGAGATTTAGCTATCTGGAGCTAATTACATTTGACCTTATAAATTCAGAATGTGCCAAACAAAAGCTATTAGAAGAGCCAAAACAACAGGCAACATTTCACACATTTAGGTCAAGAGGGAGTTGTGAAAGTCTCTTAATTAGCAAAGCAAACAAGAGCTATAAAAGTGGAATTTTGAGGCACAGAAGGTGGTGCTTTTATTCTTGTGCTTTGCAGGCACCATGTTGCAAAGGCTTGTGAATTCATGGCATTCTATGTACTGATCACTTTTCTCAGAAAAGTGTGCCTCCTGAGACACCTGTGTGTCCACAGGGCACATCCTCTCAGGGTGCAGAGCTACCCTCACCAGATCAGAGTCGCAGGCAGCTAATTTTTTTGCATGGATTAACCAGGATCACTCCAATGTGTAAACCATGAAAGAGGGAGGGTGATGTTAGAGGTGGAAAGAGGTAAGCTTCAAGCTGAGCCTCACTTGATGGTGCACCCTGCTACGACCACCACAGTCCAAATACTATCCCAGAGCTTCAAAAATATAAAAGACGAGAGTTATAGTTTACCTCAAGATGCTCAGCCTCCTGAGGACTAGTTCACTCTAATTAAACCAGGCAGCGGTTAAAAGGCAGAGAGGCAGAGTAAATACAAAACAGCCTTGGGCCCTGAGTTAGGAGGTTCAAGTCCAGCACTATGCGACCTAATTATATAAACTAGGAGGATGTGAGGTCCTGAGGGAAGAACTGTGTCTTAACTGCATGTCATCTATGTGCTTTTCTAACAATAATTCATGTGATAAATCAGAACACCAACTTTTATATTTATAATGATTGTTTCTGGCCCAGAAACTAGAACCAACCTTGTATCTACAGTCAACCTTGTATCTCGGGGTGGCTTCACCTAAGATGGAATTACAGGTCAAAGGGTTGCCTGGTGAGCAGTGAATAAGAGCGAGAATAGCTGGGTCTTCTTGAGGCCTGCCACCGCCCATCTACAGGGTAGAGGACTCCACTATTTCCCCCAAGGACTGCCTTGCTCAGATCCCAGAATGGCCATTTAAAATCAGAACCCCCAAACTCCAGACAGCACTAGAACCCACACCACCCATCCTTATGCTTCAGCTTTTCTTTCTACATGCCTGAGTCACCGCCAGAATCTTCTGATGTACAGTTCTCTTCTTAGCACTTCAACCTCTCTCCCAAAGCTCCACTTCTCTGCTCACCTCTCAGAGATTTTACTTTGGAGTCCCATTCCACCTTAGCAATCATTCCTTTTGATACTTTATGTCTTATGGCTTCAGCCATCATTGAGGCCACCAAGCATGTGTCCGTAAGCCAAAACTCTAAACTGACATATTTATCCCTACCAGGATGTCCTACAGGCATTCCCCCAACAATCAAGCCTAGAAGTTAATGCATTTTCCTCTTCCAAAGCCCTCGGAAGCCTCCCAGGTCACCACCATCCGGTCCCGGCGCAGCGCTTTACCCAGACCCTCACAGGCAGGACTGCTACAAAAGCCACTAAAGCAATGTCGTCTTCCATCTCCTGGTGCTTACTTATTTCATATTTTGTTAAAAACCTAGCTCAAATTTTCAACTATTTAATTTTTTAAAAATATAATTTGGGTCTCTGGTGGAGAGGACTTAGCTGGGCTAAGCTACTTTAATACACTTACAGAATAGTGACATTTACACAAAGAACTGCCATTTCCATCAGCTCTATGGGATGTCTGAACAGTAATATGCAGGATCCATCAATGGAAAACCCTAGCTGAGAATGCTCTGTTTTCAAACCAGTTTATATTTCATAGAGACCTAAGGAAAAGATACTGCATTCATTAGGCAAGTACTATCTGAGAAAACAAATCTTTTGGGATAGACTATCCTAGAACATAAGCAAATTAAACTAAAATTTTTCAGGATAAATTAAAATATCTCATGGCCCTGACTGGGTAGCTCCATTAGTTAGAGCATCATCCCGATATGCCATGGTTGTGGATTTGATCCCCAGTCAGGGCACATACAAGAATCAACCAATAAATACATCAATAAGTGAAACAAAAAAATCAGTGTTTCTCCCTCTTTCTCTGTCTCTCTCTCTCTCTCTTTCACACTCTCTCCCATCAATAAATAAAAATATAGATATTAAAAGATCTCAAGACATTCTCTCCTATTTTTCTACTTTCAACTACTATCCCAAGTGTAAGAAAGCACTCACTAAAATATCAGTTCAAAACCAAAAATATTCTGCACATATCTTTGATATGATCACACCCATCTAGACTCCTGCAGAGATCTGTTTCAGAATCCCACTGTGAGCAGAAAAACAGAATGAGAAATTTCTCTCAGCTTATCTAACACTTCTCCCAGCTACACCTTCATCACTTAAACCTACTACAGCCCCCTTCTGATGCCATCACTGACATCTCCACTGAAAAGAATAAAGATTGAATAGAGCCTGTTCTCCCGCATGGGATACCAGCCTGAGATTATTTCTCCAATAATTCAACTGTTTACTGACTAGAGTTCATTCCTAACTCCACAAAGTTTAATAAAAATTTTCAAGGAAGGTTTTATAGATTTAAAATGTATTCCACATTAAGCAAGACTTGAAGAAGGGAATATAAGAATCAATCATTGTAAAATACGAAAAAATTTAAAGTGACTTAAATTGAGTGACTTAACAAGAAGCACCCCAACAACTTGATCTAAAAACATTTCTTTATTAACAAGGCATTATCGACAACGTCTTTCCTTATTATTAATAGTTCTAAAATAGGCCAAGATGGAGGCGTAGGTGGACACACTGTGCCTCCTCTTACAACCAAGATTAAGGACAACAAAAATATAGAACTAAAAAAAAAAAACCCAACAGAACAGATAGAAAATTGAATTGTACGGAAGTCCAAGAACAATTCACCCAGAGCAGTAAGAGGGATGGAGTCAGCAGCGGGCAGAGAGGGGTCGCGGCGGGAAAGGGCAGTGGCTAGCAGTCCTGGGTACACAGACAGTGGTTGGCATACCCCAAGCAGACAGGCAGCGGTTACCGAGTGCAGGGAGGCAACGAGCAGACCAAGCGAGGCACACAAGGCGGCTGACTGTGGTCACACATTCACACGTAGATAAACCAGGCAGCAAGACAGACAGCGCAATGCAGGGCCCCAGCACCGGGAAATAAAGCCTAAAAGCACCAATTGAAAACACTTGTGGGGGTTGAGGTGTGGGGAGAGAATCCCAGCCTCACAGGAGAGTTTGTTAGAAAGACCCACGGGGTCCTAGAATGTACACAAGCCCACCCACACAGAAATCAGCACCAGAAGGGTCCAATTTGCTTGGGGAAAGCGACGGAAGGGACTAGAATCCGAGAGAGAGCGCAGCAAGTGCCATTGTTCCCTCTCGGACCCCGCCCCCACATATAGCATCACAACCCAGTGATTGGGTTGCACCGCCCTGGTGAACACCTAAGGCTCTGCCCCTCAGTATGTAACAGCCACAACCAGACCAAAAGAAAAACAAAAAACAACAACAAAAAAAAATGGCTCAAACAGGAGAACAGATCAAAGCCCCAGAACTAATTCCTCTAAGCGACCAAGACATAGCCAACCTATCAGATGCACAGCTCAAAGCACTGGTGATTAGGAAGCTCACAGAATTGGTTGATTTTGGTTGCAAATTAGAGGAACAAATGAAGGCCACAATAAGTGAAATGAAGAAAAATGCACAGGGAACCAATAGTGATGTGAGGAAAACTGGGACTCAAATCAATGAAGTGGACCAGAAGGAAGAAAGAAACAACCAAACAGAAAACAAGGAAGAAACAAGAATTCAGAAAAATAAGGAGAGGCTTAGGAACCTCCGGGACATCTTTAAACGTACCAACATCCGAATTATAGGGGTACCAGAAGGGGAAAAAGAAGAGCAACCAGTGGAAAACTTACTTGAACAAATAATAAAGGAGAACTTTCCCAATCTGGAAAAGGAAATAGACTTCCAGGAAGTCCAGGAAGCTCAGAGAGTTCCAAAGAAGGTGGACCCAAGGAGGAACTCACCAAGGCACATCATAATTACATTAGCCGAGATTAAAATGAAGGAGAGAATTCTAGAAGCAGCAAGGAATAAGGGGACAGTCACCTACAAAGGAGTTCCCATCAGACTGTCAGCTGATTTCTCAAAAGAGACCTTACAGGCAAGAAGGGGCTGGAAAGAGGTATTCCAAGTTATGAAAGTCAAGGACCTATGTCCAAGATTGCTCATCCAGCGAAGCTGTCATTTAGAATGGAAGGGAAGATAAAGCGATTCTCAGATAAGGTCAAATTAAAGGAATTCATCATCACCAAGCCCTTATCATATGAAATGTTAAAGGGACTTATCTAAGGAAAAGAAGATAAAAGATATGACAGTAAAAAGACAGCAAACTCACAGATATCAACAACCACACCTAAAAAAAAGCAAACTAAGCAAACAGCTAGACCAGGAGCAGGAACACAGAAATGGAGATCACATGGAGGGTTAGCAACAGGGTAGTGGGAGGAGGAGAGAGGGGGGAAAGGTACAGAGAATAAGTAGCATAGATGGTGGATAGAAAATAGACAGGGGGAGGGCAAGAATAGTGTGGGAAAAGTAGAAGCTAAAGAACTTATGACACATGGACATAAACTAAAGAGGGGAATGAGGGTGGGAGGGGGTGTGCAGGGTGGAGGGGAATGATGGGGGAGAAATGGGACAACTGTAATAGCGTAATCAATAAAATATAATTTTAAAAAATAGTTCTAAAATAAAAATGAGACAAATATCTTAAACGTATACTTTATATAACACACTCTGTCAAATTGCAGGATGGCAGTATGCTCTGCCAACTTTTCGAACACCTTTAATATTGATAAACAAATTAGTTTGACTGATGAGTAATGTTTCCAAAGAAGTCTTGCCTGGCAAAAGCAAAGAATCTCTTCTTCCCTTGTACAAATTTCACCTGGCTCCAGATATTTTCTGGAATGTCTGTTGACCTGTTTTTGGATACCAACTTTAAGAGAAGCCATTTCAATTGTCCACAAACTGGAAATGAAAGGTCTGCCCACACATCACTGCGGCGGAGGCATGACAGTTTGCTGTGGGGACAGGAGCACATCTGCAGCCTTGGGAATGGTGTCCAGGCATCCAGGGAACTGATGGAGACTGGGAAGGGGGCACCAAAGTTAGCGACAGAGCTGGCTCAGGGTAAAGAAAAAGGAAATTCTGTTTGACTCAGTTGGGGGCAGCCACAGGCTGGAGCAAGAGAGGATACAGCAAAAGGTGTCAAGCAGAAGGTTCTATCTCAGGGAGAACGGGGGCATCCTGGAGAAAGGGAGAAGGATAAAGGGTTTCTCACAACATCACTAAGGACTGCAAGAAGAACCCCAAATTGCAGGGAAGAAGTGGAGGATTAAGAATGCATGTTCTAACCCTGGCTGGTATGGCTCAGTTGGTTGGGCATCATCCCATAAACTGAAAGCTTGCAGGTTCGATTCTCTGTCAGGGCACAAGCCTGAGTTGCAGGTTCCCTCCCTGGTCTGGGCGCATACAAGAGGCAACCAATAGCTGTTTCTCTCTCACACATGAATGTTTCTCTCCTTCTGTCTCCCTCCCTTCCCCTCTCTCTAAAATTATTGAACATGTCCTCAGGTGAGGATTTTTTTTTTTAAAGATTGTATATTTCAAAGATAAAAACACTGTTGTCGCTTCCTAAGGCAAAGAATAACCTGAAGCACGAGGACATCAGTGCAGACCTGAATTACTACTACTGATTTATGGATGAGCTGGTGCCTTGAGGTGGAGCTGTGAATGTCACAGCTCTTGGTAGTCCTGGGATACTGAAATGTCTCACTAAGGGATCCCTGGGGGCCACTTAGTGACTTGCAAGGTCCCCAGCAGTGACCAGCCAACGCAGGCCACAGGCACAGGGAGAAGAGCTGTTGTTTGTGTAACGTGGCCATGATCGAACAGAAGCCTGTTCAACCTCAAAGAGGCAGGCAGTCTCACCTGGGACATCGACAGGGATGTGTTTGTCCCACCCATCCCAACTAGGCAGAAAGAAGAAGCATGACCCTCCCCATTGCTATGGACCATTCCACACTTTCCCTTGGATAATGACCGGCTCCTAGCTCCAAAAGTTGAAAACTGCCCAAGGGTAAGTGACAAAGATCTGAGCCAAAGCCTGGGTGGCCCCTCCTTTCCGTGGAGACTTCAAGGGCCCACCTTGGCTTCCCAGGGAACTGTTCTCTGTGCATTGGCCTGAGGGGAAGGCAAGAGCTCCAGCAGAGCCTGTTTGTAACCCTTTTCAGCAGAAATGCCCCCAAGGCAAGCATAATTTATAGACCTCATCAATTACTTCCAGTTAGGGATGGGATATAGGAACCGCTCATCTGAGGAGGATTCCAGGGAAGCTGCCCAGCCTTACATGGTTACAGAGGGAAACCTGGTAGAGGGAAACAGAGAAGGAGCCAAAGAAGATCTGAATCTCCAGGGAAGCTGCTCAGAACAAAGGCAAGCCTAATAGTAATTATTATATTTTATACTTACATGGCATTTACTATGTGCCAGGCCCTTTACACTCATTTAAATCTCACAACAGTCCTCTGAGGTTAGAACTCTTATTATCATCACTTAACAAATGAGGAACAAAACTGAGGTTTGGAGAGTAACTTGTCCAAAGACGGAGGGCACTAAGTGTCAGTCTTGATTTGACCTTGTCAGTCTAGTCTGGCTCGAGTCCCCTGTTTTAACCACTCTACTGTCCTGCCTCATCATGGTTTTTTTGTTTTGTTTTGTTTTGTTTTAATTAGGATGCAATAGACTGTCAGTAGGGATTCAAGTTGACTGTTAGGAAAGCAGTTATAGCCTAAAGTCCAGAGTGGAATAAGAATTTAGAGGTGAGAACATGAGGACCTGAGCCTCAACCTGAGCCAGCTGATGGCAATAGAAAAAATAGAAAAAAAGAGAATGTCACCTCAGGGGTTGAGGTGCAAGAACTCAAAAGCAAGCTTGAGCCCTGGAAAGAGGACAATAATGAAAACTACCCAGCTGTAGCTTAATGCACCTGTTATTCTATCTATTCTGTTCATCTTTAGAGATTGCCCCATCGCTATAAAAATTACCATGCACATAAACAGATGACTATGTTAAATATGGTAAGAAACTAGCATTGCCAGAAAAGTTAAAAGAAAAAAAAAAAGGAGAAAGGCTGCTAATCCTAAACCTGGGAGTTGAAAGCCTCCAGACAAATGATAGGAGGCTGGCTCAGGGAAGGGTCTCTTTGGGGTGGGCTTTCACCACAAGGGCCAGAGAGCAGGTGCCCGGAGAAGGGTCAGGAGATATGCTTGGTCCCTATTCTCCTGCTCTCCCCATATTATTCCCCCTTGGCTGCTATTATGGATTGAACTGTGTTCCCCTAAAATTCATATATTGAAGTCTCAGCCCCCAGTACTTCAGCATGTGAGCATATTTGGAGGCAGGGTCTTCAAAGAGGTAATTAAGTTAAAATGATGTCTTTCAAGTGAGCCCAAATCCCCTATGACTGGCATCCTTATAAGAAGAGGAAATTTGGGCATACATGTATGCACAGAGGGAAACCACGTGAAGGTAAAGGAAGCATATGGGCATCCAGATGTCAAGGAGAGAGGCCTCAGAATGAAATTAACCCTGCTGACACCTTGCTCTGTGACTTCCCGCCTCCAAAATTGTGAAAGAACACATATTAGTTGTATAAGCCACCCAGTCTATGTTACTGTTATGCCAGCCCTAGCAGACTAATAGAGGTGCCTTCCCTTGAACTGCAAATGTACATGAAAGAATTATTAGATGTCTCACTGAATATGCATGCCTCTTTCCTAACCCTAAAACAGAGTGACAGAGGAGAAAATGATTACAGTCCCTGCACGCTTCTGCAGGCTTTGGCAGCCAAGTCTCCAAGTGCCATGATGCATTTTTTTAAGAACTACTACCAAGTCCTTTCAGATTGTTTCAACACTCTCCGAGTCCACTAAACTCACCCTTCTCAGACTGCACCAAATTCATCTCCTCCAAGGCCGGTTTTCACCATGTCACTCTCCTTCAGCTGGTGTTAATGGTTTCTCATTAGCTACAACATAAAGCCCAAATTCTTTGGCTTGTCTCTCAAGGCTATGTGGGGTCCTAGCCCAAGCAACCTCTCCAGTTGTGTCGCCCACCAACAGAAACTTCTAAATCAACAAAATTCGCATCCTTAACTCATTGCCCTGGACAGAGTGGTACTTGTCCACTTCCAGGCACCTGGCCCTGTCATCCCACTCTCTCTCAGAGAACACCTTCTAGGCAAATGCTACTCCAAGTCCCCTCTTCTAAGACTCCTTCCCAACTAAGTCTGAGGATGACTACATTGTATTTCTACAACTCACCTGATAAACATTTAATACCTGGCAGGATGCATAGCTTTTTATAATTAAAGCTTTTCTTCACTATGAAGACCTTGAAGATAAATGTCTAATATCTCTTGTAACCCACCCCAGCCTCAATCTCTTACAGCGCCAGTCACGGTCTTTTTGAACAGTATCATTCACTGAACACCAGGAAGCGGGTGCGGAGGAAAGGATGAAGAGGGGCCTGTAGCAGTCCCTATGCTGTGTAAGCTTCTCGTTTCTTAAACGTTCTTTCTCCTTAGGTGATTGAAACTTTAAACTAGACTTACGGTCTACATGTGTGTAATCTATTCTGCTCAAATTTCCTCCCTGAAATACTGTATGTGGAGGTGGAGGGCAGGAGGCTTAGCAGAGGCATCGGATGTAAGAGTGGGTATTCCTCACTGGACCACAAGCCCCTTGAAGGCGGGACATGTGTGGGTCATGTTTAACCCCTGTGACCAGTGCAAGTGTACATTCCTTCAGTATATGTTAGATGGATTCATGGGTGATGGGTGGAGTCTACACCTGAGGACAAACATGGGACCCTCCAGGGATTCCCACTGTCGCAGCACAGAGACAAGCCCATTCTTACACTCCTCCATTTCTCTGACCCAACGAACCAAAAGCTGCATCATCTCTGGGAAGTCTGGTACCTAACACAGACTTTCATTTGTACCACTGAACCAACAATAACAACGACCTATTCGTACTGGAAACTGTCCCAATACTCCCCAGGCTGGCATGGAAAGGAGAGGAAGGGCTTCCTGCCCATTGGAAGAAGCTGTGTGCCAAGACAATTACCGTGACTGCTTGAGGTCATCAGCAACTTTGTCAGCAAATTCTCTGGTAATTTTAACAAAAGACCAAAGAGAGGCAGAGCATAAATAATTGGCAACCATTAAATAAAATGTAAAAGCTCAAAAGTCTTACAGCTCTTATGTCTGCTACTTTCAAAGGCTTTCCCTTCACAGATTGGCAAAGTAAGAAAGCTAGTGCAGAAAGTTGGTCTAGGAAGTTAGTCTTCTCCTGAGGCAAAGGACTCACTAAATCACTAAACCACTTTGTTAAACAAGCAGAGATAAAATTTTCAAACTGTGAGGTGTGGTTTCAATTAACACTAAGCAATTATGAATGATAAATGATAACCAAATTTAAAAATCATGATGGAATACTACTTCAAAGCAAATGTAAACTTAGAAGCTCTTGCAAACAGAATCACAGAGACAACACTGCCACCGAGAAGTCCCCACCCGACCACCGGGGAGGCGGGTGATAGCGCTGCTCCGGGCACAATTGTTTCTGCTGGCTTCGTGGTCTGTGAGTAAGTCCACAGCAACCTGGACAGCTGCTGAGGAGGCGTTTTTAGTGCCTCAAAACTTGCCAATGGAAACAGTTTGTTCGGATTTAACAATACAAGGATGCTCAGGTACCCCTGTGACATGAGATAAGATGCTGCTATTTTCAGAAAATCTGAAAGCAGGCTAAATTGTTACAAGGAAGGAAACATGCCAGGCGTGGCAGCCTGAGGGTAATGAACAGATGCCAGGGTCAATACCAGGGACTGTGTCCCGGCATGTGACCCTACTCTCCATACTGCTGTCTGAGCAGACATGGAAGACAGAAGGGGAAGGGATGGGGCAGAGAGCAGAGGGGAAGGCCAAGGGAAAAGTGCAGAAAAAAAGAAAAGAGAAAAAGTGAGAGAAAGGAAGAGAGGGAAAAGCAGGAAGATGGAGGAGGTGCAGCAACATCAATATTTCCTCAAATGTAAATTCTGTAGTGAATCTCAGGAAAAATATCTAGGATCCCTACCTGTCTGATGCCTCGTATTTCTCTGACATTGCCACTGGATGATCAGTAAACACATTATCCACCTTGTGGACCGGGAGTCAGTCACCTTCAGTTGAGAGTACAACACTCAGCCCTACCCATCCCCCAACGGCCAGAACAAATTTAGAATAATCTACTCTCATCTTTTTCATTTATACTAAACCACAATTACCAAGGCTCTTCTCTTTGCTGGGAAATCATGGCAGAAAATGATGATTGCTAATGCATTACTATGGAAACCCTAAAACTTCTTCTAGAAAACATCAAAAAAGACAGCACATAACCCCACTCTGACTTTCAATCACGACTCTCTCCAAGGAAGAAACTGAAAATTAGATGGATTCATTCCAAGTTCCCTTTTCCAATCAAACAGATGGGATTTAGATAAGCTCTTAAAGCAAATTGTGATTCATATAATAATATGTAAACTTATCTCAAGTCTCAGAGGCTTTCTCTAAAGAAGATTCTGATAATTAAAATGTTCCTGTAGAACTCAAATTCCATTAAAGCAATATAGTGAAATAAAGGCTCTCTCAGCTAAAATATTTCCAAAGCCCTGGCCAAAGGGCCAGAATATTTGTGCCCTTTGCTCGGTTTATTAAAACATTGACGATTATGAAAAGTGTAATAATAAGAACCTGTATCACAATCTTTCCTATGTCCTTGTTTAATGGTTTTTAAGTCATTCAAAAACATGTATATTTAGGAAACACCTAGTATGTACAGGACATAATGCAAAAAATAATCAAGAGCAAACTAAACACAATGATCAAAAACATCCCTCTAAATTTGTTGATTTAGGGTCCATACGTGACAGATTCAAATGAAGGTCCTAAGTTCATAGGCCAAGCACTTTCCCAATGAAACGCCATGTTAAAGCGAAACTGTGCTTGCAACGTCACATATTCCATTCCATCCCCCATTTGCCACAAAGGTCTGGTTGGCTGGAGAACCAAGACTGGCCCAGCACCAGCCACAAAGGGGTAAAGTTTTCCTGGGGCAGATAATGGGATCCAACTCCAGCTAAAAAGTGAAACCAGAATATGATGAAAAGATATGCAAAGTCCACAGACTGGAAAGAAAAGAGAAGACATAAGACCAGAAAACAGCCAGAATGAGGACAGTTTGGACCTCTGGATGGAAGCAATGAGTGAGAGCCACTGATTATCAGCATGAATCCACCTCTGTTATTGCAGGGCCCTGGGTCTCTGCTGAAGGGACATGCAGGCCCCTTGGCTGGAGAGACACACTGCTTGACAGGCAATATCGCCCCACTGCCTGCAACGGGGAGCAGTGACTTCCCAGGCAAAATCAGGAGGAAGGATGAATGGACAGTAGGCAAACGAAAATATTCTTTCACTAAATAGTATTGAATTTGTTGCAATATAATTGTAGTGATTTGCCCAGGCCACAAAATTCTAAACTCTAGGAGCTATTAAAAGTCTGTGCTCTTTCTCCACAGGTTACTGCAAAGGAGTTAAACACAACACGGGCAGCTTCAGACCACTGAGGGATAGGTCTGAAAGGAACTTCAGAGGTCAACTAGAGCAATTCTGTCACTTTACAGGAAACTGAGGACTCATGCAAGGCTGTACAAGCTGGTCAGTGGCAGAACCAGGAACACTGAGTTTGCCCTGGTCCCAGCATCTCTGTCTGTTCTGCTGCACCACACGCTCAGGGTCCCATAGTAAAGTCTCAGCTCAGTGAAGGACTCTGGTCTCCTCCTTGGCTTTGGTTGGCATCCGAAGCACATTTTACCCATCATAGTCCCAAAGAATAACATCTCTTCCTGAAGTTTCCTTTGCATAATCACGCCTCAGTTCTGGAGCTAACATGGTAGCTTGAGGATTAAACATTCATAAAGCACTCCATGTTTTCAGTCATTAGAGAGATTTTCTCAGGCTGATTCACCAGTTTAAAAAAAAAAAGTTAAATAACTTCCTGATTTGCAGGGTACTTTTTAAAGGCCATTTACATCCAAGTAAATAAGACTATAAGCCCAGATTGTTTAAAGAAAGAGAAAAATCAGAAATAATACAGGGTCAAACACTGATGGAATGGTTGAATCAAACCACAATATATCTACACAATTTTTAAAGCTTATACAATCATTAAAGACATAGGTATGGAAATATCTGATACATAGTTGAGTGGAAAATATATGCAGGAAAAGTATACGCCATAAAATCCTATATTTCTACAAAAACAATAGCAATGCACATATATGAACACATGCAAATATGTGAATACGTATGTAGATACACACATATGTGAACATACAAATGTATGTGCACTTATATAGATACACACATAAAAAATTGTACAAAAATGTTAATTTTGGTGGTAGGGGAGTAAAATACAGGTGACTTTCTTTTCAATTTTCTCCTTATTTTTCTAATCCATCTACTATAGAAATGTATTTTCCTTAAATAGAAGATAAATTTGTCCTAATGTTCAAAAGGTCAGTCTGCTAGGCAATCCTAGGTGTCTCTGATAACCTAAACCTCACTCTCCACACGGGGCCCCCCTGTATGGAAGAGGCCCGAGGCCCCCAGAGACCGAGGAGCTGTGCTGGTCCCTGCACACAACCAGCAGCCTTGGCTGCAGAAGGGCCATGCTGGGAGGGCCCGCTTTCCTCACAGCACCGGCAAGAAGGGAAGGGTGAGCAGGACTTCTCCCCGCAAAAGGCCAACTCTGTTTTGTTTTTCCAGGGCCTCTCTTGCTGCAGAGCCCACGGATCCATGGATCGAGTAGAACAGCTCTTGTACCCTTGGGCTCTCTAGAGAAGATAACTGTCCTATGTGTTCTCACATCTAGGAATAGGGGTGGAGGGGTGGGAAAACAGCATGAAAAAGATAGGTTTGGCGGTTACAACTTTCAACGATTTCCTCTTGCTGTTGCAGAGACCCCAAGTGGACCTGTTGCTCCAGATTCAGTGCCTTGTTTCCAAAGACAGAATCTTCGGGAAAGCAGACCATGAGGAAGGAGCTTTGTGGCTGTTCCTGCCGCCCTCCCCCTGCCCTCCTCCCTGACAGGCAGCATGGTGATTTAACTGTCAAACACCAAGCAGCACATCTTCTTTCAAGAGGCTCCACAGACCACTTCAGAAACTGACAAAGGAATATAACAAACAAACAAGTGCCTGAAAGCTTTTGTGTTGCCATGGCAACTAGTTTAGCTTTCTCAAACTCACAGGGTAAAAACTATTCCACCAAGAATGGGGAATGTAACTCATAAGCTTGATGGTTTTTAAGGCTTCTGTACATGCCACAGCATTTCCAAAAACAGCCACAGCCAAGGCTAACGACCATCCAGGTCCAAACAGCCCTGGAACTAGAAGTCCAGCAGGAGGATTTGACTGTTAATGTTGAGTGATCAGAGATGGTCCCCTCAGCAGACCTTTATGGGACTCATACCCCACCACATAAGGAGGTTCTATACTCTATACCACGCAGCCCCTGTATACGTGAATCATGAATAACTCAGGTCTGGAGTAAAGATGGGGCAAGGAGTCCAGGGAGAGAAGAGGAACTGTCTGTGTGGTCCATAGTGAGCTTTCTCTACAGGCTCCTGCCAGTGACCAGAAGCCTATCAAAACAGGTAAGACAGTGAATTCTACCCTTGGTTTCCCTCATTTGATGTGGGAGCAAGGGGGAGGCCAGCCCACAGATTCTTCTGAGTAGCAATGGTACTAATCCATTGGAGGGATGGCAGGAAGATGTCTCAGACACGAAGGAACAGGGTGTGCTGGTAGGGGACCACGGTCTGTGTCCAACTGGTTAAAACAGCACTTCCTTCCAAAATAAAATTATCCTCTTGTCACTTGCGATGCCATGCTCTCTAGTCCTCCCACATATCCAGGAGACGGCAAGAGCACGAAGGTCGATTTGATGAAGAACACTGCTGGTGGGGAGTGCAGACTGGCACAATCTTCCTACGGGGCATCAAACACCACGAAAATTACAGAGTCTCTGACCCAGCTTTCACACTGAAAGAATTCATTCTAAGGAAATAATCATAGACACAGAATAGAAAAAAATGGGAAAAAACATAAAATTTCAATAATATGAGAAAGGTGTTAAATTTTAGTAGAGCCCAAAAAGGAGTTTCTGCAACCATTAAAATGGCTAAAGAAAAATGTTCACACTATACTAAGTCAAAAGTTTTAAAATGCCTAAAATATCCTTTTAAAAAATATACACAGATGTAGATATATAAGTGACTAGGAAGCCACTCACCAAAATAATTAAAATAATGCTCTCTCCCTGACCCGTGTGGCTCAGTGGGTTGGGCATCATCCTGCAAAGTGAAAGGTGATTGGTTCGATTCGGTCAGGGCACATGCCTGGGTTGTGGTTCAGTCCCTGGTTGGGGCACAGATGAGAGGCAATTGATCAATGTTTCTCTCGCACATCTATGTTTCTCTCCCTCTCATTCTTCCTCCCTCCCCCCTCTCTAAAAATAATTTTTTTAAAAAATGTTTTAAAATAGTGCTGAGTAGCTTCATTGTAGGGTTGGTTTTTTTTTTCATTTATCAAATTGGCTACAGTAAAATACAATTTTAAAACAATAGAATCTTTTTCGAAAGAAAGAAAGAAACAAGCAAACAAAAGACAGAATATATTTTTATTTCATCATGTTCCCAGAATGGGATATAACTGATTTTTAATTTATCTCCTCAAACTAAAAATCATGACTTGGACCAAGGTGCTATAACATGGGCTGTTTTCACATACTCATCGCCTCCTATTTGTAAAGTGTTGAGATGCTGAGTAAACAATGAAAATGTAGGGTGGGGACCACAGGAAGGTTGTAAAGACAAGGGAGTAACGTGCGGTCTGCAAGTGGACCGGAATGGTAGTACAACAAAGGTAGGAAGACCGGTGTGCTAGTTCTCTATGGCTGCTGCAACAGATTATCACAAACCAAGTAACTTAAAACTCCACAATTTCACTTTCTCACAGTTCTATAGGTCAGAAGTACAAAACAGGCCTCACAGGGCTAAAATCAAGGTGTCAGCAGGCCTCCCCTCCTTTCCGAAGGCTCTAGGGGACGGGAGAAGTCATTTCTTTGCCTTTTCCCTTTTCTAGAAAGAGTTCAGACTCCTCTGGTTAATGGCCTTTTCCTTCATCTTCAAAGTCAACAAAGGCAAGTCAAACCCTTCTTCCCTCGCATCACCCCGCAGTCCACTTCTGCTTCCCTTTTCCACTTGCATGGACTCATGGGATTGTATCAGTCCTACCTGGGTAATCCAGAATACTCTCCCGATTCTAAGGTCAGTTGATTAGCAAATTTAATCACCTTTTGCTATAGAACCTAACGTATTTATTCCCAGGTTCTGGGAATTAGGATGTGAACATCATTGGGGGTGGGGGGCATTATTCTGCCTACGAAGACCAGTTAGAAAATCACTACAATGACCCAAATGACAGCCTGAAGAATGACAGTAGTAGTGGTGGTGAGGTGGAGAAGGCAAGTCTCATCAGGTATAAGGCTGAAACCTCTAGGATTTAGTGGCCATTTAGAAATGAGGAGTGAGTTGGAGCCCAGATGCCAGGTTGAGCTGTTACCACTCACACAGATAGGACACAAATGGCAGGGACTAGCCAGGGGAGAAACCTAGAACGTGGTACGCATGTAGAACCGGAGGGGTCCCTGGGACATGGGGGAGACATGCCCAGTAGCATCTGGCTCTATGAGCAGGTGGCCTGGAGAGAGGTCTGGCCTGGATTAAAAGAAGTGGGAGACAGTGACTGCTCCTGGATGCAGCAAAGGAGATGCGCAGACCGAGCTGCCTCTCTACTGTGAATCACAAGGGAAGAACAGATATCTTTATGGATATCTTCACTCCGTACTTAGCGTCCCCAGACTGACAAGCCCTAGTCAGATGTGAGCACTACACAGGGCAAGAAGGGTTATTCTCAAGGTGGATTAACCAAGCTGGCCCCTACCTTGCTCACTTAAAGCCACAGGGGAAGGTGTCTTACGTTTGCAGCAGTACAAAAGTACTTCTCTAATTTGGCAAGTACAAAAGAGTCGTGGAGCGTAAAGTACAGCACAGGGAATACAGTCAGTGATATTGTGATCACTGCGTACGGTGCCAGGTGGGTACTCGACTTATCAGGGGAATCGCTTAGTAGCTGTATAAATGTCTAACCACTACACTGTACACCTGAAACTAATGTAGTATTGAATGTCAACAAATTTCTTAAAGTTTTTTAATTTTAAGTATTTCTCTAAGTTAACCATACCACACAATTGCCTTATATATAATTCGACCTGGTGAGACTGTGTGGTGTTAGAAATGCTACAGTATGTTTCCGGCAGTCTTTGGGACTTTTTAAGTTTAAAAAAGCTATTAACATTTAAAACCATATTTAAAACCTCATAAGTTTCAAATCATTCTTATAGCTAATTTGGAGGACACCTCTGCTAAGACACTATCTTTTTAGAAGCGACATGGAGAAAAATTTTAAAAAACCCTTTTGATCTCCCAAAGCCCCATGAAGTTTCCCCTCATATTGTCCAGGGACACAAATACTCGAGTGGCACAGTCGCCACATAAACCTAAGGTATTTGGGATGTGCCTTCACTGTAAATTCAGGAACCAAAAGCAAAAGAAAAATATATCGTTGAAAAAAGTATTGGCTGTATAGGTTTTAGTTTTTTCCAAGCACTACTGAAGCAAATATTCTCCCCCGAAACATTTAAAGCCCAGATCTTTCTGGGGGTGTGGGTAGCCATCAGATCCCGAAGGGCCCTGAGAGATAATTCAGTGAATTCAACCTCAGCTTAAACATGAGGCCACGGAGGAACAGACAGAATTATTGATGTGCCCAAGGTCACTTCACCAATGGCAGCCCCAACCCGGGATGCTGGGCCCAGGTCTCAGGCTAGTATTCCTCCCACCACCCTACGTGAGTCTTTCCTCCTCACCTGCCCGGTACACACGCTCCCCTGCGCACAACAAACACATTTTATCTACTCCTGTCCGTCTCTCCATGTGAAATTATACATGCCTAGAATTTTCTTTCCTCATTCCACATCTGCCACTCAGATCTTCAACAACGATTTTCTGAGAAGTCAGTGAGCAGGCTCGACTAGCAGCAAACTTTGCAGAACCTGCTCCACCAGTTCTTACAGAGATGCACCGAGCTGGGACTCTCTGGATTGCTTTCCTTTGGGCCTCAGGACAGATAAAAAAGCAGAATTAAACCAATGCTGAAGAGGCAGAGCAGAAGAAATTTATAGCACAGTGATTTTTCATACACATTTAGCAGTGTTATTGCTCCACAGTAGAAAGTACTTTCCCCCACACTTAAGGTTGTCACTAATGACTGCACACACGGAAGTGTCAGGCTTATGTCTGTTAAATCACCTTGCTTCCTGCAAGAGACAGTGCTTTGGGATGTGCTTTTTCCTTATTTGTGTACTTAGCCTCATTACCATGTTCCTGATAACAAGCTCTAAGCTACACTCTCACCCCCAAAGGAGGCAATGTTCAGTTCTGCACCCAGGTTATTAAAAAATAACCAGACACCTCCAGTGTGCCTTTGAATAGAGTGGTATCCAATGTCTACAAACATGAGCCAATCTCAGAGAAAAGAAACATGCTTTGCAGATGAGAACAAAATGTAATTGCCACCATCTGCCCCTGCAATCCCCAGAAGACTGGTCTTCTCCCCTAGCAGTAAAACAATCAGGTGTCCACAAATGCCAGGCTGTGTTGCCATGGGGTTTCTGATGACTATAGATCACTAATCTTCACATTCAACCCCACCTGGCTAGGTATTTGGACACACAGAAGGAAGGTTGTACATAGACTCACTTGGCTCAAAGCTTTGAGCCAAGGTCAAAACTAGTTTAAAAACTCATACACACACACACACACACACACACACACACACACACACACACACACACAGAGGGAAGTGAAACTTCGGTTGCATCCTATCTTCCTGCCAATCACTGGGCAGCAAACAGCTTTCTGTCTTCTACTTCTCCTAGGGCCCCTGATGGTCATTCCTGTCTCTTGTGATGGGAGGAAAAAGCAAAGCAGTCCAGTCCCAGCTCTGGCCAGTGCCTTTCCCCTGCTCCCTGGGCCCGAGCACCACCCCCAGCCTGTGTCTGGCTCCAGCGTGCAACTTCTCTCCATTTCCTGTCATGGTCAAATGAGCTCTGATGACACGGATCCATGAAGATCTCCCAAATTAATTAAAAATAAAGCAAAATGGCATAGATTATAGATTAAATTTGCATCTATTATGGTTCTTATACTAGTTTCAAAGAAAATTGCCCTCTTCCCTCAGAACACCAAAGTTAGCACAAGAATCATTCAGAACAGTCAACTCACCCGGCCCTGTGGGATGTTCGCCACTGCAGAGCGCCTTAAACCAAGCATGGCATTTCCTTGAGAAAGCTGATTCAGTAATTGCTTTGAGGCTACCTAAATATTTCCTGAAAATGTGCCTCCACTTCCCCTTCTTCTAATTCCATGGAATAGTTTTTTCTAACTCCAGGTCACAATGAATTTTTACCCTCCTTGGAATTAATAATATGCACTCCAACTGCACAAAACTGCAGTTCCCATCTGAAAAGGGCAAAAGAGAGCTTGTTGTTTATTTGAGGGCGAGAGGCACCAAAGGAATGTTTGCTAAAGAAGAGGCAGAGAAACTAGTCTGACTCACCATGATAGCTGTTAGAACCTTATACCTTAATAATTAAATAATTTTTTGTAAATATATAACCACCTGTTTGGTGGCATTATTATTTCCCTCTTTATGAGCAAAATTATCGTCCTGATAAAAGTGCTCCAAGTTATTATTCATTTGCTATCAAACTGTAAGTAATTATTCCCTTTAGGGAACAAATGTAATTTGCTGCCCTGACTAAACTCAGACTCTGGTCATAAATATTGTAGTTAATCATAAAAGTGCCTTGTTTCTCTTATTTGTGCCTACAACCCCTGCAATTAAAAGCAAATGCAAGGCAGCAGCTGGGATTCTAGTGGAAACAAAATGCCTAATCTCCCATGAATATCATAACCTGGAATAAAAATACAGTATTTCCCAAGCACTAATCACTCACTTCTTCACTGAATAGATCTGTAGAGCTTCAGGCTGAGATGAAGCCAAACTTCCTGGAACCTAAAACCTGGAGGGTCACAGAAAGTCTAGGTTAAACTGTGGAGCCAGAAGCAACAGCTGAGTTGTTATGTTATTCTGTGAAAACTAAAAATGTGAAGTTATGTGGCATGAAGGGCCATTGGTGTTGAACTGGAAGACATTTTGAATATTCCTGATTCGTGTCAATTTACAATCACTGAGATTTGGAAACAGCCTAAGTGCCCATCAGTAGATGAGTGGATAAAACAACTATCGGATATTTATACAATGGAATACTACTCAGCCATAAAAAAGAAGAAAATTTTACCCTTTGCAACAGCATGGATGGACTTGGAGAGCAGCATGCTAAGTGAAATACACCAGTCAGAAAAAGACAAGTACCATATGCTTTCACTCATATGTGGAATCTAATGAACAAACTACACTAACAAGAGAAATAGAGACAGACTCATAGATAGAGAGCAGGCTGACAGCTCGGGGGTTGGGGTTGAGGGGTGGAGGGATCAAGCAAAAAAGCAAAAGGAATCATGGACATGAAAAAAGTGCGGTGATTGCAGGCGGGAAGTGGGGTGGGTAGATGTGGAAGGGGGTATAAAGGAGATAAATGGTGATGGGAAAATACAATAAAAAATAAACTATTAAAAATAAATACCATTGCTTCATACAAGAGGATTCATATAATTACAGCTGAGGAACTGTTACAGAATGTCTAATTAGTCCATTTTCCCTGTGTATGAAAGAGAATTGATTATTTATTTTCATGCATACTTCAAAAAAAATAGAAACTCAAGAGCTACAGTGTTCCCTATCTCTGGGGCAGAGAACTGCCTCTGAAATTAACACAGGCTCTGAATCTTCTCCATGGAAAAGAAATGCACAAACAAAACTTTGTAAATATATCCATAGAATGGATTAATGCTTCCTTAAAATCCATCCCCCCACCACCACCCACAAAAAGGCACTTTAAGGTTCTCAAAGTCCAGGTTAAGAATTTCTGCTTCAAAGGTAATATCTGACCATGCCTGAGTCCAATTCTCTCATCAACCCAACACACACACACACACACACACACACACACACACACACACACACAAAACGATTCCTCTTTCACATTACAACTCTTCAAAAGAGTGGAAGGTGCTCTCCTCACAACTGACCCTGACTAGACATTATGTTTACACTTCATTTTCCACCCCTATTTTCCCAAAGTGTACAATCAGAATGCTCTGAGAAATGAAAGGGAATGCCTCAAAACTAAACTGAGTTGCCCATCACTGGAAATGCACAGAGAACGGACCCTTACTTGCTAGGGGCTTTGCAGAGCAGACCCACCAATCAGGAGGGGCACTGGAACAAAGCCTCTGCAGTCCACTCCTGGCTGTGAGTTCATGATTATGTTGTATGTGCTCCAGTGCCTGTGTGTCTATGTCCTTCCAGTGACGGCACTAAGACCTAAACACTTCCTGTGCTTCCTGTGAGGTTCAGCCGGGCAGAGCACACAGGCTACTCTGATTCTGTGTATTAATTTGGGCAGAATTAACCTCTTTTTACCCCCAAGAAAACCAAATTCCTTCCAGCATCTAAGGTCTCATTAATTTTTGGAAGTCACCACTTGGCTCTTATTGAATTCCAAGTCGATTAAACCCTGTCATCTACACACGTGCTGCTAAGGCACATCACCTACCATTACTTCATTCATTCAATTTGTTCACTTAGACAACATATTTTTATGGATAATCTCTGATGTCCCAAGCAAATTCTAGACATGCATGCAGGATCAAGACACAAAAAATCCCTGCGTCCATAAATTGACACAGTAGCCTCATGGCATCTGAACCGTGACTCTGGTCCTAGAATTGGCAAGTTTTCCTCCAGCTCTCCATTCTCATGATATAGTCACAAGAACAGAAAATAAAACGCCTCCTTTTCCTTGAGGATGAAACATGAACTATATGTGGGCCCCACGAAGCTTTAAGGTAATTCTTCTGGAACTTCACTTTCAAGGTGAGGAACTCTGACTCATTCAGTTCAAGTGAAAATCGAGAGGAACATAATCATTGCATCATAGAACATTAGAAGAAAATAAAGCAAAAGCATGAAAGACAGCCACAGTAATGCCTACCCTTGAAGTCTGCCTAAGGACAGAGCCCATAATATAAGTGCACAGGAAAACTGCGGTTATCGACTCCTACAAATCCTGGGGAAGAATCCCTTCTTTTCCGTCATCTGATTACAATGAGCCTATGCAGGGCTGAATAGTTTCTGAAGGAATTTTGAAAAGTGTTTGTTTTCCACAACATTGAGCGCTGAGAATATAATTAGCTGCTTAAATGCAAATGCTAATAACACCAGTTGTGTCCACAGCGAACACTCTTTGCACAACACATGATTTGGTGCTTATCTCTGCCAAGATTTTCTCCCGCAGTCACAAATTAACTGAAACTGGCCACAGGAATTCCTTCCTTACTGCCAAAAGCTCTCTTTTCAGGCTTAACATTTATTTTCCAATCCCAACAAAAAAAGACTCAGGGCAGGTGTAAGTAGCTGAGAGAGGGAGAGGGTGGGTGGGGGGTAGCAGAAGGGAACAAGCAGTTGGAGAACATCCTGTGGCGGACACTACCCAAGGCTACCACGCCGGAGACTGCTGGTTGCCCTCAATATCTCTCCTCTGCTTCTTCCTTCAGACTGGAACCACCCATTATGAGCTAGGCAAATGGCTGTCCCAAGTAAAGATGGCATTTCTCAGCACCTCCATCAACTCAGTGAAGCCAGATGACTCAGGAGATGCGAAGTGCCACTTATGGGCAAATTTGAGATGGGGTAAGGATGGTGAAGCAACAAGATAGAAGGAGCCTGGGTCCCTGAAGCCAAAATAATGTCCCCAAACTTAACTACTGTGGACTTGGCTTAGGTGAGAGAGAAATAAACTAACTTGATTAAGGCACTGTCATTTGGGGTTTTTTGTTGCTTGTAGCTGAATTTCAGATGCAATGGACTTATTTAATCCACACAATACATCCATTAGGTAGGTATTATTGTCCCCTTTTTACACAGTAACAAAGAATATCTTGGCAAGGTCCCTCATAAGCAAGAGAATCCCACACATGAAAAAGAACACGTGGTGGGCAGGGGGTGGTCTGAGTAGCAGGTAGTAGCATATCTTGGTGCAAGAGACAGACAACAGCACTAGGTAGATTGTCATGAGAGTTTTTAATACAGAATTTTAGGGTTCAATAAATGCCAAAACCTCGATTTAACTTAGGCACTTGACTTAATAGTGAAAAGGAAATACACCCTAGTTCTGAGTGCAAAACACACCGGTTGTTTACAATGTAAAATGCTCCTGTTCACACATTTACTCTTAGGTTAAATTGCAATGAGGTTTCAAAGTCTTATTTTACAATCTCATTCAAACAACAACTCAGAGCTTTATGCATCACAGTTAAACATTCCATATATGGTGACACACAGGCATTACCCTAGCTTAAAGTTCTCAAACACCCTTAAATAGCCTCAAGGACCCACAGATTAGTGGGGGTCCCATGGTGCAATGCATTGGTTTAATCATCTCAATAAATAAACTTCGCCCAAATAACCCCACCCTCTGCTCCCTTTCTTCAATGTATTCTTTGTTATCTCTCCATGGCTCCTAGCGCAGTACAAGGTATAACTATTATCAAATAAAAAGTCTTTTGAAGGAAGTGTCTAACATGCAAAAATCATCACCTCAACTTTTTTGTCAAAATAATTTCAATGTCTTCTTACCCCTTCCCTTCCATCCTGTTTCGGAATGGACAGTGGTCTTTCTTAAACAGCACTGTGTAAGTATCAACTTGCTTGACTGAGATTCGACTTTTATGAGAAATTAGTCATGTCTCCAAACAACAACCACCACAACAAAAGACTGAGAGCAATCCCAAAATATATTAATTGTAGTCTTAATGAAGATGGTAGTCCTATAATCATTTTTGTCAATATGGCTTTTGAAGGAAGTGTGACGGTCAAACACTTTAAGCTGAAAATTCATTTCCATTCCTTTGGCTCAGGCATTTAACTGCCCTGCATCCCAAGGACTGCACTAAGAGTTCAGAGGTTACAAATAAAGTTTCCTTCCAGACCTTAGCCTAGTAGGAGACAACCACACAACAGGTAGCTCAAAGTGTTCGCCCTCACTCATTGGCCAAAACACAGGAAAGGGTGCATGGTCATCTGGTGGTGAGGTCAGGAAGAGACTGAGGGAGAGGGCTTTGGGTCCATAGAATGGTTGTTTGACTCCGTGTAATAAGCCAGAGCAGTACAAATTGGTGTAACTTATCATTGACATAATGTACTTCAAACCATATGGCATTTTTTTAAGAGAAAAAGGAAAAGAGATAGCTGTTTGATTACCATGATATATTTCCTATGAATGCATTTGGTACCATAGTTCCAGTAAGCTGTAGCTGGTTGGAATATTCTTTTGCTACTCTAATAACTTTCTACATCATTTAAAAATTCACAAGCATTCCAGAATGAGCAGAAAGAATGTTATACAAATAATCCCTCCCCCGCTTTCTGACATTAGTTTCATCACCACGAATAAGAACTTACAAAGCATTTCTTTACTTCTTTACACAAGGCACTATTTGTGCCCTAAGAGTGACCTTTCTTTTGAAACTGTGTGGTGACAAATAAGTGCCAAATAGTCTCATTTTAGACATAAGAACCATGGGCTCACTTTTAAACCAAGGAAAAAACTTGTAAGTTCTTTCCCTTGTATAAAACTGCTAGTATTTTATCAAAGCTAAGACTTGAAACCAGATTTGCCTATTGCTAGGAATTTTTCTCTAAACTCTGTACTATTACTGACTCTTCCGTCTCACTTCCAACAGGACATGTGCTTTGAGAGTGTTGCCCCACAGGTGACAAACTGTCATCTTTCTCTTGCTGGGTTCCTTCCCCATGTGACTAATAACAATTTGCAGAGTAGCTGGTTTGGGCTAGACAATGTTGAAACAGAAGAGGCCAGACATATGGTTCTTCAATGGCTCTGAGCCCCTAATTCTAATCAACAAAGCCAGCAGGGCTCAGGGGAGCAGCTCACAACCTGAGGTGACACTACTCAATATGGAATACAGGCTGCTGAGGAGAGAAGCCAGAGCGAATGCATAAATAGGCAGACATGAAATTAAATATTGACACTGCCTCCAGAGCAAAGGTTCTGAATACAACAGAAACATGGTGCTTTGCTGATAGAGAGCATGGGACCAGGAAAATGGTCCCTCGCTTATGATTACTTATAGACAGCTTCTCAGAGGAGAATTTCAGGTGCTGTCAGAATGAGGAAGTGGCTAGTGACCTTTGCAATAAAGAACGATGATGTGGGACCTGTTTCAAAGGGCAGAGTGAGTAGAGGGAAAGGTTCTAACACAACCCACTGCTACAGGAACAAAGAGATGGAATGATAATGAAGCAACATAGGTTCAGCAAATAAGATCTTCAGTACTTAATGTGCCAGACTATGCTAAATGCTGAGGGAACAAAGATGAATAAGTCAGTGGATATTTTCCAAAGGGAGACAAGACACAAACACAGATTTAACTATCCCATGTCAGTTACTAAACTGGAAGTGAGCACGGAGGGCAGAGGGACCACCGAGGAGGTGCTCCTGGACCTGTGAGAAGAGTTTTCTGGAAACAAGGCTGAGGTTGTTCAGCTGTTTAACCTACTCGTTGAGAGCATGAGTTCTGCAGTCAAACTGGAAAGGTTCAAATCTCACAGCACTACCACTCACTGCTCTGTAAGTTAGGCAGACCACTCATCCTTTCTGGGCCTCAATTTCTTCATCTGTAAAATGGAAGTAAGAATAGTTCCACTTCATGCGGACATCCTAAAGATTAAAATAGGAGAGAGTCTGGCATATGCAGCAAATAATCAATAAAAGTTACCCACTTGCATTGCTGAATAAAGAATGTTCATTCAACAAGTGAGTGAATGAATTCCAGAAGTTGGGGGTCAGGGAAATCCAAAGGAAGTCTGTCTTCGATGTCAAATGGCCACAATGTCCATGGGATACCCAAGTAAAGGTGTTTGGTAGGCAGTTGTATACGCAGATCTAGTGACAGGACCCGAGCTAGAGATAAAAATTTGAGAATCATCAGGTGATCAAAGTCATGAAAATGGATGAGATCATCTAAGAAGAGAGAGGGGACAGAGAGGAAGCCTAGAACCAAGTTCTGAACAGATCAAACACTTAATAATCGGGAAACATAGAAGAACCAGCAAAGGAAAATAGGAAGGTAGAAGGAAAATCAGGTGCATGGTAACCAGATGAATAAGAGGCAAAGGGACCAGCATCAGCAAAGGCAGAAGGGTATGAAACAGCAGTGTGTGCATGTGCAAGGTGGGGTGGGGGGAAATTACTGAAGGTTGGCTGAAAAACGTGTTTGGTTTATTCTGTAAGATGGCTCTATGAGATCTTAGTTGTTTTTAACTTCATTTGAAATAATCTTGTTAGATTGTATTTGAGAGCTGTCATATCAGCATGAGTTTTTTTAAAAATTTACCAAAATTGGTGAATTTTTGTATAGCTACTTTAATATTGAAGATGGAAGAAAATATGCAACATTTTCAGCATATTATGCTTTATTATTTCATGAAAGGTAAAAACGCAATGGAAACACAAAAAATATTTGTGCAGTGTATGGAGAAGGTGCTGTGACTGATCGAACATGTCAAAAGTGGTTTGTGAGGTTTCATGCTGAAGATTTCTCACTAGACAATGCTCCATGGTCAGGTAGCTAAGCTAAAGTTGATAACGATCAAATCAGGACATTAATTGAGAACTGTCAACGTTCTACCACATGGGAGATAGTCAACATACTCAAAATATCCAAATCAATAAAGTTATTGATGAAAATGAAAAACACATCTTTTATCTTACTAAAAAAACTAAACGGACTTCTGGCCCACCCAATACATTGTCAGTACTACCTGAGCATAAACTGAGAGGCAGGAGGGAAATGAAGACTGAGATAAAAGCAAAGCCAAAAGGTGACAAGCCTTGTATGTTATATCAGGGACTTTGAATGATTAAGAGGCTCAAAGAGGTTTTAACCAGGACAGAGGCTTCACCAGGTGTGCATACTAGGCTGCTTGTTCTGGTAGGCAAGGGAACAGGTCCATGGGAGGCAGCATGTTGGTCCCCAAAGAAGTTTATGTCCTAAACCTGGAACTTGTGAATATTTTAGGTTACATGTCAAAGGGACATAAAGGCTGCAGGTGGAATTAAGGTTGCTAATCAAATGACCTCAAAACAGGGAGATTACCCTAGATGATCTGGATGGGTGCAATGCAATCACAAGGGTCCTTAAAAGTGGGAGAGGGAGGCAGAAGACAGAACCAAAGAAATTGCAGCAGGAAAAGGGCCGCCAGCCAAGGGGTGTGAGCAGCCTCTAGAACCTGGAAAAGGCCAGAAAATTTGCCTCAGGAACCTTCAGAAAGAAATGCAGCCTTCCTGACACCTCGTGGGGTACATTTTGGACTTTCGAACCACAGAACTGAACGACAGTAAATTTGGGTACTTTTAAGCCACTAAATTTATGGCCAACTGTTACAATAGCATCAAAAAACTACTACAATGTCTTTGAGAGGTAAAAATATTGGGATCAGAAAAACCTAGGAGGCTTTTGCATTAGTGCTGAGGAGAGATAAGGGTCTGTCTTTGGGAAATAGAACAGCGTGTGAAAGAGGGTGATGCTTCTCTGAGCATCTGTTCGTTCTCTGGGTATCAACACATTTCCATCAGAGGGACAGATAGGTCTCTTCATAGAACACAGATTTCTGCAAAGTTAAGCTACATTCACATGGAAGTCAAACCTACCTAATACATTGACTTGGAAACTATTGCCAAAGGAAGTTTGAAATAGTGGTCAACCATTGTCATGCTTTTAAGACTGTATCCAGGATCGGCCTTTTCTTCTGTGAATTCTCCCCATATGTTGAGTTTAGTTTTGTATTATTTCCAAAAGTTAGAAAAATGTTTTCATAACTGTTGATTCTCTCTTCTACATTTCTCTGACACCTAAAAAGTCCTTGCCTTCATGTTCGCAAAACTAGTGATCATCTCTCTCAGGAGCTACCTTCTGCTTCTGTTTTTTATGCAAGTAATTCATATTCATTGTAGAAAAATTAGAACACAAACAAGCAACAGAAGAAAAGGTAAATCATTCTAATTTCACCCCCTTGAGATAATCATTTCTTGCCTTTTCAGAGGTATCTTTGAAAATGTTTTATTGATATCTATACATATTCATGTATTTTGTTTTTTAAAAAAATACCCTTCTAAAATGTCAGGCTTTTCTTACCAGGCAATATATTATGAATCTTTTCATGAATATAAATAAACCTGTAAAATATAGTGATTAAAGAATACTGGATATTTCAACATAAGAATATATCATAATTGAAGTACTCAGTCCCCTTGTTATTGAATGTTGGTTTTGTTTTTCCTCTACCCCACCCCCATGTTCTGTGCCCCCCACTTCATCCTCTTTCCATCCAGGTGCCCTCCGCCACCACCACTGGTTGCCCCTAGGTCAGCCTTGCTGCAGCATATGGCCCCTACTGCCACTGCTCGGGGTGGCTGCCGAGTCTTCTCCATCTCACTGACTAACTCAGATCCCCCAGGCCTCTTACCGGCATGGCACTGGCTAAAAAATATGGAGATGAAGTATGTTAAAACAGAACAAAAAACTTGACCTTTGTCAATAATGTTAATAGTGACCAGTGATATATAGCAATCTGAAAATTCCTCAGTGCCAAAGCTTTGGTTTCTAAGACTAAAAAACCTCCCTACTTTATTATTGCTTGTAGTTTATAGTTCTGTGTTTATGTATAATTAGGAAAGCCTTTTTACATCATAGTCCTTACTTTTATTTGCAAGTGACAAAAAAATGCCAACTCAAGTGGCTCTAAGCAAAAAAAAAAAAAAAGGTGGGGGAGGTTGTTTCAGCACAATGAAAGTCAGATATAAGCAGATTCAGATGCTCAGGCAACAGCAGGATGCTGTGGGCCTCCTGGCTCTGATGTCAGTTGTGCTGGCTTTACCTTCAGGTTGGGAGGTATCCCCTTAAGGTAGCAAGTACTTCCAGGTTTCTATCATTATAGCTCCAAGTCCGATAGAAGATGCTTCCTTCCTCAACATCTCTAAAAAATAGATAAATAAATCTTGGAACTGGCTCTAATTGCACCACTAAGGTCATGTACTTGTCCCTGTGGCCCAGAGAATGGATAGGTTCATTGGCTTAATTAGAGCTGGGTTACAGGTTGCCCATACTTTATACCCAGTATGGCCAAAGGCATCAGATACAATTACCAGAAGGAGGGAAATGGATGCTGTCTAAGCAATACAATAGATGTGCATATAAGGATGGAACTCTCCAGTGACCTCAATGTTTGGGGGCCATAAACCCCTCTGAGAATCTAATATAAGCTCTCAATGGAGGAAAATGAGCAAAAGCACACCCAAACACAAATTTGTCTTACAATACCCTTATAGACTGAAAATTTATTCTCTTCAACGGGTATAATATACAAGCAACCATACAAAGAGTTATGTTTCTCATTCATTTATCGTGCAAAAATTAATGGGTATTTCCTGAACAGCAATGGAAATAAATTCAAATATTACCTTCCCAAAAAAATCTGCTCAACGGTAAATTTCAACAAGAAGGTTGAAGCTGTTTGACTTGAAATAGAAGTTGAAGTTACAAAATGGTTTTGAGATAGAATGTAAATCATCTTTAATATTTAAGCAACTTTTCATTATGCTAGCCACTAGTCCTGAAAAAAGAAGTGACTCATAAAGACACAGAGCCAAGAATCTAAGCACCCATCTTTCACCTTGACAGACAGGCAGGCTTGTGACAAGGAACTAAAGCCTGCTCCAAGATTTGAGTTGAATTCACGTTGTACCATCTCCTTTGTCCTCAAATCCATGAGGTCATCTTTGGCAAACACTGTATCATTGATGCACTGATGTCAGCAGGAAGAGAATTAATAATCCATGCTTTAATATAAAGGTCTTCCAAGTAGAAGCAACCTTCAAATTCTGCAGTGTTTCCAGAGGTCTACAGATTTCTACCTGCAGAAAGATCAACTGACGAGGCATCATCACCCTAGACTCTCCAGCACACAGGAGCAATTTTTCCAGCAGTGGAATTCATATAGACATCTACTTCCTTTATACTGGCAACCTGATCAAAAATGGTCACCTGTCACCTGACCAGTGTGGCTCAGTGGGTTGGGCATCACGAGTTCCATTCCCAGGGAAGAGCACACGCCTGGGTTGCCAGTCAGTTCCCAAGTTGGGGGCATGCGAGAGGCAACCAATTGATGTTTCTCTTGCACATCGGTGTGTCTCTCCCTCTCATTTTCCCTTCCTTCTCCTCCCTCCAAAAATAAATAAAATTTTTTAAATATATTTTATTGATTATGCTATTACAGTTGTCCCATTTCTCACCCATCATTCCCCTCCACACTGCATACCCCTCCCACCCACATTCCCCCCCTTTAGTTCATGTCCATGTGTCATAAGTTCTTTAGCTTCTACATTTCCCACACTATTTTTGCCCTCCCCCTGTCTATTTTCTACGCACCATCTATGCTACTTATTCTCTGAACCTTCCCCCCTCTCTCCTCCTCCCACTACCCTGTTGCTAACCCTCCATGTGACCTCCATTTCTGTGTTCCTGCTCCTGTTGTAGTGGTTTGCTTAGTTGGCTTTTGTTTTAGGTGTGGTTGTTAATATCTGTCTTTTTACTGTCATAGCTTTTATCTTCTTTTCCTTAGATAAGTCCCTTTAACATTTCATATAATAAGGGCTTGGTGATGATGAACTCCTTGAACTTGACCTTATCTGAGAAGCATTTTATCTGCCCTTCCATTCTAAATGACAGCTTCACCAGAGAGAGCAATCTTGGATGTAGGTCCTTGACTTTCATGACTTGGAATACTTCTTTCCAGCCCCTTCTTGCCCTCAAGGTCTCTTTTGAGAAATCATCTGACAGTCTGATGGGAACTCCTTTGTAGGTGACTGTCCCCTTATCTCTAGCTGTTTCTAAAATTCTCGCCTTCATTTTAATCTTGGCTAATGTAATTATGATGTGCTTTGGTGTGTTCCTCCCTGGGTCCAACTTCTTTGGGACTCTCTGAGCTTCCTGGACTTCCTAGAAGTCTATTTCCTTTGCCAGATTGGGGAAGTTCTCCTTTATTATTTGTTCAAATAAGTTTTTCACTTGTTGCTCTTCTTCTTCCCCTTCTGGTACCCTTATCATTCAGATGTTGGGATGTTCAAAGATGTCCTGGAGGTTCCTAAGCCTCTCCTCATTTTTCTGAATTCTTGTTTCTTCCTTCTTTTCTGTTTGGTTGTTTGTTTCTTCCTTCTGGTCCACTCCCTTGATTTGAGTGCCTGTTTTCCTCCCATCACTATTGGTTCCCTGCGTGTTTTTCTTCATTTCACTTATTATAGCCTTCATTTGTTCATCTAATTTGTGAGCAAAATCAACCAATTCTGTGAGCATCCTGATCACCAGGGCTTTGAACTGTGCATCTTCTAGGTTGGCTATCTCTTGGTCACTTAGATGAATGGGCTCTGGGGCTTTGATCTGTTCTCCCATTTGAGCCATTTTTGTTTTTTTATTTTATTTTTTTTGGTCTGGTCGAGGCTGTTACATAGTGAGGGGTGGAGCCTTAGGTGTTCCCCAGGGCAAGGCAGCCCAGTCGCTGGGTAGTGATGCTGTATGTGGGGGGCGGGGTCCGAGAGGGAACAATGGTGCTTGCTCCGCTCTCTCTCAGATTCCAGTCCCTTCCGCCATTTCCCCTTCGCCCGGATTATCTGCGAATGAATGTGGGACCACCTGGTCAGCCAGCTGCCTTTCGTGGCCTCACTGGGTCTGCACAGTTGTCACCTCATGCCTGGAGTCCACTAGCTGCCACCTGCACACCTGGGATCTGCGAGCTGCTGCTGCCTGCACGCCCGGGACCGCCAACCTCCAATTTTTCCTGCCAGGACTCCCCCTCTTACTGGTCTGGATGAATGGCTGTTGGACTTCCATACAGTTCAATTTTCTATCAGTTCTGGTTGTTTTCTTGTTCCTAAATCTTTGTTGTCCTTAATTTTGGTTGTAAGAGGAGGCACAGTATGTCCACCCATGCCTCCATCTTGGCCGGAAGTTCCAATAAAATCTTTTTTTAAAAAAAACTATCATCCATCATGGTGAGTTAGGAAATAAAAATATATACTAATTAATATATAAAAATATATATGTATATGTGAATGTATATATACACTCGCACACATATTCAAAAAGAAAACCAACAAAGAATTAACTCCTGCCTGCTAAATGTTTCTAAGTAGATTTTTTATTTCTCTCAAAACAAATTAGTTTGAATTCATTCAATGAGATGCTTCAAATGTTTCAGGTCAAGAAATTGAAAGAATTTCTGGTGTTAAGAGAGTTTTATACTGTGTTCCATTTCATAGCTAACTAATATATGTATATACAAACAACATACATATGATAGGTAGGTAGGTAGATGGATAGATAGACAGTACCTTCTTTAAAGCATTTAGTTTCTTAAAATACAAGTTCCATGAGAACAGGGTCTTTGTTCTCTTCGCTGCTATATCCCTCTTGGCCAAAGATCAAAAGCCGTGTTCATCCATCAGTTTTATCATGGAAATGGCTGACATTGTGTTCAACATCAGACTGTACTTAGTGTCCTATTTATAAAATTAGGAACATGACAGGAAAAGAGGGGTGTTATCTACTATCTCCCCAAAACCACAAACATAAGAAAACAATGAGGAAGTCCAGAGACTAACAGGGTTTTCTTCTAGACTAAGTGATCGAGAACACAGTGAAAAGAGTGGGAGGAAATGGGGTTGGACTGGATCATGTATGACCCTCTAGGCCACGATAAGAATTTGGATCTGATTCTAGATATAATGGATGCCATCGGAGGGTTCTGAGCCAGAGTGTAAAAGGCCTAATTTACAGCTTATCAGGCTCGTTTTGCTGCTGTGTGGAGAATAGGCTAGAAGAGGAAAGTGTGGAAAAAGGACCCTCCCTCAGTAGTTCAAGAGGGGGGCAATGGTGGCTGGTATCTGGGTGACAGTGGTGAAGGTGAATGCATTTTTGAAGGTATAGGTTAGCCAACAGGTATGGCTGACGGACTGGACATACATTGTGAAGAAAACAGAAGAGTCAAGGACAACTCCAAGGATTTGGATTCAGCAGACAGATGGTACCTCTTTACACAACTGGGGGATGCTTCAGGAGGAACAGGTGGTGAGCAGGAACCAAGAGTTTGTCTTAGACATGTTCAATCCCAGATGCCTCCTGGACACCTAAGTAAACATATTACTTGGATAAATGAGACTAGATTTCAGGTCAAGGCTGGAAATTAAAATGGGGAGTACTAAGCGTATGCTAAAACAGTACACATGTGACTGACTGAGAGTTCTTTGTATAGACAACATGATTCAACAAGAACATAACATGTGAGTATTTTGCTTCACCAAAAACAGCGAAAATAGATATATTTCATCCATGCTTCATCTGGGTTCAGAGGTCAAACTTTTCCTTCCAGTCAGACTTTTGCCTGGCAAAGAAACTGCTTAGTTAGACCTCAACCTCAGAAGCCATGAGGCTGCTCCAATCCTGAAGTGATATAAATAATATATATTACAAATATATAAAACAAATTATGATTCCCTATACTGTTTCAAAGGTGCCAGTAGCTTTTAAAGTTTCTAAAAAGAGCTCTACAAAAAAGAAAAACAGGAAAGGCTATCCTGGGAGATCTCAGTAATATCATCCGTTGGCATGCTAAAGCGATGTGACTTAACTAATTTCTCCAAAACCTGCTTCAAAATATTAGATTTGCCAGTAATTCTGGAGCTTCTCCAATTGTGTGTGGTTTCTTGTCCTTGGCCCTTCAATTCAAAAAATTTGTAAACAAGGCTATTGTGTTGGCAAAACCAAGTGGCTCAACTGGTTGGAGCACCATTCTGTACACCAAAAGATTAAGGGTTCAATCCCCAGTCAGGCATGTGCAGGAAGCAACTGATCAATCTCTGTGTCTGTGTCTCTGTCTCTCCCTCTCTCTCTCTCTCTCCTCCTCTCCCCCACCCTCTCAAATATCAATAAAGAAACACATCCTTGGGTGAGGATCTAAAAAAAAAAAAAAAAAAAAAACGCAAGTTCAGTCTGTCCTCATGAAGAAGATCTGTTTTGCCTAGTGTATTTTCAACATGCAGACATGTAAAGTCCTCCCTTCAGTTTTATTGCCTCCACACTCTCTTAAGCTCCACCCCCACCCCCAGAAAAAAGAAAAAGAAATTAAAAGAAGAAGCCACCGAAAGAGGATGATTTTGTTTTCTTCTCTGTCATTTCCTGTTGATACTAAACCCATTGTAAATAAAACCCAGTGTTCATAATCATAACAGCAGGGTGTGTTTTCTTTTATTTCCACCAACAGAAATTATTTAATTTCAAAACATAAAAATGGCAGTGACAATACATCACCTAGCAGTATACATCAGCAGCCCATGCCACCTGACTCTTAATATATTATATGACATTAATTTTTCCTTAAGAGCAATCTTAAAATGGTAAAAAGAAAATAATTTTTTAAATTTTTTGGCCAGCCCACCAATCTCTTCAAGGCCATAGACCATGTCTTTTAAAATTCAAAGGAGCCCTGACTAGTGTGGCCTATGAACTGAAAGGTGGCCAGGTCCCCAGTTGGGGGCATTCAAGAGACAACCAAGTGATGTAGCTCTTGCACGTCAATGTTTCTCTCCTTCTCTGCCTCCCTCTTTTCTCCTCTCTCTAAAAATAAACAAATAAAAAAAAACCCTACCTTATCAGCCCTAAAAATCCCAAAACACCAATTCAAAAGAACCTATGCACCCCAGTGTTCATAGCAGCACAATTTACAATAGCCACTTGCTGGAAGCAACCTAAGTGCCCATCAGTAAATGAGTTGATATAAAAACTATGGTACATTTACCCAATGAAATACTATGCAACAGAAAAAAAGAAGGAGCTTCTACCCTTTGTGACAGCATGGATGGAACTGGAGAACATTATGCTAAGTGAAATAAGCCAGGCGGTGAAAGACAAATACCATATGATCTCACCTATAAGTGGAACCTAATCAACAAAACAAGCAAGCAAGCAAAATCTATCCTGAGACATGGAAATAAAGAACAAACAGATGGTAACCAGAGGGGAGGAGGGAGGGAGATAACGGGGGGCACAAGGGGAAGGGTCATCATGGAACATGTATAAAGGACCCATGGACAAAGTCAAAAGGGGTAGGATTGAGGGGGGAGGGGCAGGGAAAAGTGGTGGAGAGAAAATGGAGACAACTGTACTTGAGCAACAATAAAAAATAAAAAATAAATAAATAATTTAAAGATGAATAAACAGAAAAACTAAATAGTTACAAAAATAAAAATAAATAAAATCTACAAAATAAATAAATAAATAAAGTGTAAAGGGAGTCCTCATGCTTCTATGTGGGCAAATTGTATTTCCAGAACCCATCATTCACTCATCCAGCCAGTCACCCTTTCGACAAATGTTTGGTTATCATGTACTATGCACTGGGTGCTATGGCCCTGGGCAAACAGCAGCAAGCCAGACAAAATCCCTACACTCATAAAACACACAAACTAGTAAACAAATAAATATATGATATATTTTTCAGATAGTTGACAAGTACTAAGAAGAAATATAGAGTGAGGTAAGGAAATGAAGATAGATTTGAGCTATCTGCAGGGTGGGGACAGGGAGTAGGAGAGGATTTTCAAAAGGTGTCACAGCTGAGCCAAGATCTGGAAGTGAGGGAGGACCAAGACTCCAGATTCCCCAGAATGCCTCACTCCCACTTCATGTTTCTATTGCACTTTATATCTCTATTCATTCATTTTGACAAGTATTTCTTGAGTGCCTACCACATCCCAGGCACTGTTCCCAGAGCTCTATTGTTGCTTTAGTTCGTCCTATTTCTATTTGTTCCTACCAACAGATTGCAGTGATGGAGACTAGGTCTTTGTAGCTCCTTTTTGTGCTTTGTATTTTGGAAAAGAAAGTGTTTGGTGGAGAGATGAATAGATGGGTAATTGGACAGACAGTCCAAAGCTCAAGTACTTCCAAGAGTCAATTTTGTTATTTTCCTTGCTGCTCCCCCAGTTAATACTCATCTTCTCTCGAAGAAAACCACACTTACGCAGTGTCCTCCTGGAGAACTCGGCATAGTAAATCAGGTTAGCCCTCTTGGGAAATAAAGGATTCGAGTAAAAGGAAATCTTTGATTAAAACTGTAGTTCATTATTCAACACTCTTTGCTAGACAGCACATATAAAGGCCATAAACCTTGTCTTAACTCAATAATTCAAAAGCTCCCCAAACACAGGGCAATACCAACTGGCTATTTTGAAATCATACCCAACAAGTGACTCATTGGTCATAAGGGTACACAATGCCACACTCGAGTGTGACGCTGTCAGTGCAACAACAGTTCTCGGCTGTCAAAAGCGGAACGAAAATGAATTTGGTAATCCTACTCAATCCTCTCATTTTAAAGAAACCCACATGTTCCCCCTCTTTGTCATGCTTAACTCCATGTTTCTCGGTGCTTAGAGAAACCTTTTCAAATTAGAGGTTTTGATAGATCTTTAGTCTCCCAGGAGGGAACATGTACCAAGGGAAGTACAAAATAATAGCTGGTTGATCAAAATTAGTTATAAAATGGCATTAAGCTTGAAGACATCACTCCCATCATCAACCTGAAAATACACATGACATTAATGAATCTACAGTTGAATTTTTGCCAGCATCCCTTGTAAGGGGTGTACCAAATGCCTTCCCAACAATTTGCTGCCTCTATAATCACTTAGTAAATTGATATAATAACATGCTTGTTTCCCCCCTAACTGCACTTTTTGGGCAATGCAGATAATATTCCTCATGTAAACCTCTGTTTCTGTTGTTTGAAAGATCAAACATCCTTTCACCTGAGAAGCACAGAGGAGCTGGTTTCCCTGGCAACAATGTAATTTGCTTCCAGTTCAATGGAACATCGAGTTCTTTTTCATGGGTTCACTGCACTGAGAGGCCAATCATAGCTCCCAGAGCCCCACTTCCTTTGCAAAGCACTATTAAAAAAACAGTCTGTTGCTAAGGTGTTTTTGTTATGGTTAAATGAACCTCTTAAATATTGATTTTAATGCTTTCAATTTTTTAAGCTGCTCTGCTTTCAGCTTTTTCTTAAACACATAGGACACAGCTCCTCTGAGCCTCTTATTCATCTGCTGTGGCTCTTTCATTTCAATTATGCAAATCCACTGGCATCTTCTTTTGCAGATTTTTTTCAACTAAAAACAGCAATCATTTGAGTAAATGAGGATGGGCTTCGGAGAGAACCTGCTTTTCCAACTCTGGTTTAAATAATCCAGAACTGTATAACGAAGTGAATGCCCTTCTGAATTGGCCAAGCCTTGATCTCTAGACCCCAAATACTTAAAAGTACATTGATCAGGGCTGAATTTGTATTAAAGGTAATGACCTTGGGCCATTTTGACAAATGCCTAGTTCTGGTAGCATATCTTCAAAACTAGTTAGGTGCTGGTCTGTGGTCAGTCCGTCCATCAAAATTCAACCTCTACACCCATTTCTGAGGCATCTCATTACACAGTTGGAATTCCTGTGAAATATTTTCCATAAAAGAAATCTGTGTTTTACTCAGAAATGTTTAAGTGAGTCAATTAAAAGTGTTGCCTGCATAGTTAGTTGGTAAGTGGGGGAGGAAAAAACCTCTTCTGTAACAAAATCCCAGTGAAATGGCCTACTGTTGCCAGGAGGGCAAGCAGCCGCTCGGGGTGACACAGGAAAATGAAACGCCAAAAACAAATGCAGGAAAACAGCTTCTAAAAAGGGTGAAAAGCACCTTCAGAAATGGGGGCTTATTACTTCATCTCACCAAAGCTAGTTTCAAATTTTGGGACACACTTAAAGACAGTGGACATTTTGCAGAAAGTTAAGATAAGATGATGTCATGTTTGGAAAATTTATATAGAGTTGGAATGCCTGTATTTATATGAATATGCAGGATAACAAGCGGGAACAGAAATAGCTATCATACTAGAAACCCAGGTGTCAAATTTGGGGCAAAAATTTTGCATTCTCTAAGCCTGAACTTGAAGTGAAAGCAAACTGAAGTTGAAAACTCCCTAATTGTGTAATAGTCACTGTGTCAAAAAGCAACGGAACCAGCATGATGATCCACAGTTCAGCAGGAAGAGTGGAGATTGACAGGGCAGATCAAAGGATGGTGCGGAGGGAGCTTAGAAGAAAAAAAGACACGTGTGTGAACAACACCAAGGACATGGACAAATGCCACGTTAGCCATTCTTGACTAAAGGCTCCACAAATATTCGGTAAAGAAACATTAATAGTTAACTGCAGGCATTTCAAGTTATCTCACAGAGAGTTCGCTTCCAGTTTTTCAGTAGAGTAGTGTACTGGGCTGAATGGTGGCTCCTCGAAAGACATGTACCTATCCAAACCGCCAGGACCTGTGCACATGGCCTGACCTAAAATAAAAAGGTCTTGGGGCTGGGTAGAGGTGGGCAACGGGGGAAACACTGGGAACAACTGTAATAGCATAAACAATAAAACATAATTTTTTTAAATTAAAAAGTAAAAATAAAAGGCCTTTGTAGCTATAAGGAAATAAAGACTCCCCAAATAAGCTGGTCCTGAATTCTCCAGGTGAGCTCTACACCTAATGACAGGTGTTCTTCTGCAGAGAGACCCTCAGGAGAGGGGAGGAGTCTACGTTAAGATGGAGATGGACTTGCGCAGCCACAGTGAAGGAACACATGGGGATCAGATGCCGTGACAGGCAAGGCAAGGAGGCATCCCCCCGCCCCCCTGGAACCTTCAGAGGGAGCACAGGCCTGCCAGCACCTCAGGTTTGGACTCCAACCTCCATAAATGTGAGAGAATAAATTTCTGTTGGTCTAAGCCACCAAGTCTGTGGCATTACGGTGGTCATGAGAAACCAAACAAGTGGTATATACCATGCGTACAATGCAGTAGTATCTCTCATGGAGATTTAAAAGTTAGCATATGATGTAAAAATTACATATAGTCTAAATTACCTTGAAAATTCTTTGCATTGCTCTGAGAGAACTCTCAAAATACATAATATGGCTCATTTTGATTTTGGTGTTTGAAATGGATTGCTGTTTCTTGGTTGAGCACCAGATGCAGAAGCTGGCTTGAGTTTCAGGAACACTTATCTAAATCCATGTTGTTGTTGTTTTTAATTTCATGGGACATAAAAATTACCTGAGGTGCTTTTTGAAAAGCACAGTCCTCTCCTCAGAAAGTTCTGACTCGATGGGTCTGCACCAGGCTGAGAATCCATGTGTCAGACAAGTGGCAGGTGAGCACAGCCCGGCAAGTTCATAAATCATTAATTTAGTCCACATCAGTGCATATGGGAAGAAAGAAAAGACAGATAAACAGCAGCCTCTAAAGACCAAAGGCCAGCCTTGTCCCACAGGGGTGTCCCACAGCCTCACTCAAGTGAGGATTATGAAACGATGAGATCCACGTTCTAAGACACAAGGTCTTCGAGTCACCATGTATTTGAAAAAAAGAGGCTACAGAATCAAAACTGTAGGGCTCCAAACACACCTCCACCTAAACACAAAAGGATGTCCTTTCATATTGGTCCCAAAAGCCTTAGATGGCCTGAATCTCCTTGTAGGAACATGGTCATATGCTCACTTTATTAAAGTGGTATTTAAAAGAGTGGAAAATAGTTATGGAGAAAGGATATTGTGATAGCCAGACAGCCTTCAAGATGGCCCGCTGCAATCTCCACCTCCTGGTACTCACACCTTTCCTTAGTCCCTCCCCCATCGTGTATCAGGGTTACCCGTGTGACCAATAAAACACAGGAGAAGTAATGACAGGTCACTCCTGAGGCTAGGTCATAAAGGCTGCGGCACCCTGGCTCTCACTCTTGGATCGCACGCTGTGGGGCAAGGGAGCAGCCATGTTGGGAGCAGGCCCGTGGAGAAGTGAGGAACTGGGACCTCCAGCCAACAGCCACGCGAGTGCGCCTGCTTCAGAGTGGGTCCTCCAGCCCTGGTCAACCCTTCCGATGGCTGAAGTCCCTGCTGACATTCGTGAGAGACCCCAGGCTAAAACCACACAGCTAAGTCACTCCTGGGTTCCTGGCATCAGAAACGGTGAAGTAAGAAATGTTTGTTGTTTTAAGCTGCCAACTTGTGGGGCAATTTGTTACATGCTAAAAGATAAGAAATACAGATTCCATTTATAAATAAAGTAAATTTTCATTGGTAATAATCACTCATAACAACATCATCTCTAGTTATTGCATAGGTCTTGTCCAGGAAATGCAAACGGGTGTTTTACTGTTTAAGCTTCAGCCAAGAATAAAGCATTCAGAAATTTAAAAGCCATTTGTATGCTGCACTTGGCTTCAAGTGTCCATGAACCAAGAGGCTATTGAGAGAACTGAGCCATTCTGTCCAGCTCCCCTCCTCCTTAGTACAGTTCTGTCAGCTGTAAAGATAAAGGGGTGTTCGGGCCTATTTTTGCCTCAACCAGGCCTTTAGAGCAGAAATTCTACATCCTGACATCCACCGCAGCTTCTAGCACAGGATATAGATGATAAGCATTTAAAACACTAATTCAATTTTAAAACGATTTCTAATTTCAGAATGGGAGCTCCCGAAGACAAGAGGTGCTGTATGTCTCATTTAACAACTGTGTCCACAGAGCCTCACAGAGCTCCTGGCACAAAACAGGTAGCACGTACAAGTGATGGATGGGTAGGTGGGTGGGTGGGTGGATGGATGAACAGTCCCTCCTGAGCTATTTAGTGAAACTACTTATTTATATAAGATTTAAATTCTGATGTGGGAGCCAGGGGGAAGGGGAAACTAAAACACTTGTGCTCTACAGGTGAGGAACACAGGAGTTGGTTTACAAATATTCACTCGGGCCATGTGAATAAGAGAGGGAAACTTTATACTAAGAAAGCCAAAGAGCAGAAGAAGAATCTTAAATGTTAACTCGGTGAGAAATCCCTTTTCACCAATGGGCTACAGCAGTACACAGTTCTAGCAAAAATAATTAGGTGAGGAAGTTTACTGTGTGGCCCACTGCTAGACCACTTCTCCCTCATTCCTAATTGCAGCCCCCTCTTCCTCTTCCCTGAGGAACTAGGCTATTTCAAACTACCCATAAATACATTTTTAATCAAGTATTTTACAAATTTGTTAGGGTAGCTCTAGATGTGGTCATAGATAAACCTGAATTCTCAGTGGCTTAACACAGCAGAAATCCAACTGCAGCAGAAAGTAGGGGTGGAAGGAAGGAAGTAGTTCCACACAATTATTCAGGGTCCTAGACTGCTGATGACCCTGCTGTCATCAGCTCTTGACTTCTAAGGAGACCCTGGGTGAGGACAGCCAGCAGGTGTAGGGGGAGGGCAAGTAGACAGCAGCACAGAAGGCTCTCCTAGGCTAGGCCTGGAAGCAGCTCACATCACGCCCGCCCACAGTCTTCTGGCCGGGACTCAGTCACATGGCCCCAGATAGAGACAAGAAGGGCTGGGAAATAGAGTTCCTGACCGGAGAGTCTCTTCCCAGCAACAGCTCCACGTATAAAGTGAGAACACGAATTGTTTTGGACATCCCTACTCACAAAACTCATTCACACAAGAGTGTTAATATTTGATAAGAGCCTACAGCTCTCCCAAGGAGATTTGTTAGCAGGATTCAAGACTGTAAGCTAAAGGAATGACTTGGATGGAGATCCGGGCATCCGCGAACAGTATTGGGTTTCATTCATCTTCGTGGCCCTTGGGTGTAAGTTAGTGCTGCTATGTTCTCTACATTAGATTATTGAAAAAAACAAGGACGAAATGTACGGGAGAACTTTCAAAGTGGGTAACAGACAAATGTATGCTAGTCTACTTTGATTCCAACTATAATAGAAACAATTATCTGGCGTCACGAGTCTTAGGCCACCTAAGAAAATACGTTCATGATTATTCCTTCATCTCCTGTAAGTGAATTTTAATATCTCCCTCTTTCAATAATTGCTTTGTTTCTGACCTCCCAGTGGTCCCGCATATTCAGGGGAGTTATGATTAGGAACTGCTAATTATAGCAATGAGAAATAGGAAAGAAAAGGCAAAGGGAAAAATTCACAAATATAATACATGTGACAAAAGTGGGCCAAGGCCCCAGTGAGAGGAATGGGATATGCAACGAGCATTCCCGAAGCCTTGACTTGTCCTACCTATTCGTGCGCCAGCAGTCCAAGGGCACACGGGTCTTCTCCCTGCACTGCTAGCTCCTCTTTTCTGAAATTATGACAACCCATGGGGTCCAGCCAGCTACTCACATAACCACCCAGCAGATGGGAAAGGGCGTGTTTTAGTGAGAGAGACCCACTCCAGCCATGTGCCTCCGAAAGGGTACAGGGCAGCAGCTTATGTTCTTAATCCAGGGACAAAAATTAGCTCCACACACAACATTTCCAAGACACAAGACTCAAGCCAGAGAAAGCCAGCACTGAAAACACCCATAAAAGCTTGACCTAAACATGATTCCTAAGAAACACAAACCTCCTAACATCATGGCAACTCAAACACTGGCTTTACATTGGCTCCAAGGTAGAGGGACTCTCAGATTCGCATTTCATGCTACACTGGGCTGCTCTCAGTGAAGCCCTAGAAGGGAGCTGGCATCCGCCTTCCAGGACACGCTGCAGTGTGAGGAAGCTGACCACATGCCCAAGGAAAAGGACTCCAAGGGGAGAGCAGGGAAGTGAAGGAAACACGGCAAACTCTGACCTCCTCAGAGCTGATGGTCCTGAGTCCCAGATGTGGCATAACTGCGGGAACCCATAGTGGAAAACACCACAGAAGTGGGAGACCCTGGGAAAAGCCAGGGATGGCCATTTCCACTGGGGCCGGGCAATTACCAGTTAATGCCAGATGGTGGGCGGGGATTAAGCTATGTGCCCAGTTTGGGTAGTACCCAGGAGCAAAGCTGGGCTTGGGTCTCCTACAATTGGGAGTTTTCAGGAATAGATGAAAAGCAGGGTCAGCCTCTCTCAGGAATTATTGGCAAAACTTCCCCCTTGGAGCCCACCGAGGCTGCGGAAGAATGCTGATCTGCAGAAGAAAGCAAACGCCAGTGTCTTCGGTGCCCCAGCAGTGATTACCATTATACCAGGCTCCTACCCCCGAGCTGGCAGCTAGCACAAAGTCAACTTTTCTTGCTAAAGCTTGTGAATTAATCTAAACAACTACAGCCAAGACCTGGCTGGGGCAAAGGCGAGCAAGTGTTTCTAAAATTACCCAGAATTTACGTCCTGTAGTCTTAATCCACCCATTTTAGAGTTTCCATTCAACTCAAAAAAGATGGATGTTTAGAAAATATTTATTTAGCACCTACTCTATGCTGGGCATGTGCTAAGCACAAGGATGTGTTAGTCCAATAGACAGAGTCACTGCTTTCATGGAACTTCCATGATGGTGAGAAGAAATCCCATCTTCCCTCTGCCTTATTCATAATGAAGAAAGATCAGCTCCTCTCTCCAAAATTTACTTTCTCATGGAGGGAGATAAACACAGTATGTTTAATGAGGGCCCACTATGGGACAGAGCAAGTGGTACAAAGATGAATAAGGTGTGATTCACACTCTCGTGGGAACATCACACACCCAGTAAAGGTTACAATATAGCCAGGTGTTCCGGGTTTGATTGTGCCCCTCCCTCAAAAACATATGCTAATGTCCTAACCTCCAGTACCTCAGAATGTGACCTTATTTGGAAATAGGGTTGTTCCAAACAGAAGTAGTTAAGATGAGATCATACTTGAGTAGGGTGGGCCCCTAATCCAATATGACTGGTGTCCTTAGAAGAAAAGGACCAGGTAAGAGGGATAACACTGCATGACTACAAAGGCAGAGACTGGGAAGGCCTTGGAATATAAACAGGACTTTTGCCAGACACCTGGGGGAAGTTAAGACCCGGAGGTCCTTTCAGGCTTTGCTAGGAAGGAAGAGAGAGGGCCTGTTGAGAGAGTGGCGAGTGATGTGGGGGAGCTGCCATATCAGAAAGCATGTAGTAAGCCCTAGGCACTGTCCTCAGCAATATACAGAGGATGCATGGAGGTAATGGACTATGGACAAGAGTGTAAGTGGTAGATGATACGATGAGAAAGTAAAGTTAGACCCAAATTATGTTGGCATGGTCGATGATAGGAAACCTTTAAGTAACTCCAAACAGATGAACAATATGGTCATGCTGGATTTTTAGTAAGATATCTTTGGCAACAAGATGCTTGAAGAGTAGTGTGTTAAGTGGTCTCCAAACAGATCATGAAGAACCCAATTACAGCATGTGTGATATTGTAATATAAGAAAATATATACAGCCCTGGCTGGTGTGACTCAGAGGATTGAGTGCCAGCCTGTGAACCAAAGGGTCACCGGTTCAATTTCCAGTCAGGGCACATGGCTGGGTTGCCGGACAGGGCCCAGTAGGGGGCACGCAAAAGGCAACCACACATTGATGTTTCTCTCCCTCCCTTTTACCCTCCTTTCCCCTCTCTCTGCAAATAAATAAATAAATAAATAATCTTTTTTAAAAGAGGAAGGTAGGTAGGTAGATAGATAGACAGGCAGACAGATAGATATTTGGTCATCTCAGTTCCTGGTCATCACAGAATTTCTAAAACCCTTGAAATTTCCTGAGTGACTGGGGTGAGAGGAGCATCTGTTAGTATTCAAAATAAGCCCCTTTTGCCCACACCTGAGTTAATGCCAGTAAGGTGACTCTTGGAGGGTGGAGGCTGGTAGCAAGGCAGTGGGAATGAGGGGGTGGGGGGGACAGAATTAAGAGGTAGAACAGATATCTGATGGGTGTGGAAAGGACAGGAGACAGGAAAGATAGTCAAGACTAGTTAAGGTCACAGACTCTCCTCCCAGAGGGCAGAGTTCACAATCTGCTCCAGCCACTTACCAGCTGTTTGATCTCGGGCAAGTTACTTAGCTTCCTTTGCCTTTGCCAGTGTGCTCGCCTGTAAAATGGAAATAGTAGCTGGCTGGGGCAGTTGGGAGGATTAAATGGGTTAATATACAGCCCTGGGACACACCGAGTGCTTTGTACATGTTCACCACAGCAGCAGTGATATGTACACAGGGGATTCTTGGGCCAGGAAAATGCGGGTCAGAAGAACATTGCATGAAACAAAAAGCTATCTGAGCGCATGCAAGAGGAAAAGATCAGTGCTTAGTACAGACAAGCCAACACCAGAGTAGACGGAGCGAAGGCACACAGGTGAGGCAGGGAAAGTTAGATCAGGTTAAACCAGAGGGGCCCAGGTGGCAGACGAGAGGAGCTGCTATCTCGGCGTGTCCGGAGAGAAGCAGAGCAAGCTCACGAAGCCTGTCAGGCTCATACTGAGGAACCTTTGCCGCGGTGCACAGAGACCAGGGAATCCACAGAGACTGGGG
>PVKU01002509.1:0-108816 GCA_004027475.1 Anoura caudifer | reverse complement strand
GGCCCAGAGGGAGGGCCAGAAAGACCCTCCCTCTCTGGAATCACATTGGGAGGAGAGTGAGGAAAAGACTGAGTCAGGTGGGAGGTAATGGACTCCTGTAGCAGTGGCTGGTGCCTAGAAGCAGCCATGGAGCATTCCTACCTGAAGACCTTTAGTGCTACCTTGTTCCTGCCCTCTCTGAACTGCTGCTTTTGTCCTGTGAGCTCTCCTCTACTGTTCCAATAAATTCCCTCTTGATTTAAAGTATCAGACCTGATGTCTATTGCTAACCACCAAAGATCCCTTACACCCTGATACAGCTTCAACAAATGGTCCCTCCTGACCATTTGCTTTCAGAACGGAGGTGCCAACAAGAAAATGGCAGAAAGCTGGAGGATGTCACCTACTGCCTAGCAACCAAAATCATCACTACTGTGGTTGGCCAAAGGCATGATGATGACACCAGCTTCTTCCTTCCCTTTCAGAAATGTGAAGCTTCATTGCCTATCCTGTATTCAACAGATATGCAATACGGGACAACAGAAGTTATAATATGACCTAGATTTCCAATCTACATCAATCATGTCACTAATCCCTTTTCTAGCTTTGTAGACACCAAAAAAAGGGGTGCTGTTTCCAGAAATGAGTTCTCTCTTCTGAACACTGTTCCATGCTGGGAGATTCGCTGACACTGGTTTCCCTCATCAGTAGCTGGTGTTAACAGCAAAGGAACTTCCTCAGATCAGATCAGCCTGTCCCTCTGCTCGGCAGATTGTTCCCCAGGGCTTTGTTCAGCTAACATCAGGCTTCTAACCAACAGGCTTTCCACACTGCCTGAGGCAAACCTGTATTTCCACCAGAATCAATGTTCTGATTCTTTCAAGTTCTCTTTCTATCAGCATGGTTTCAAAATTCTTGATGCTGCAATTGAAATTAAGACATTCTCTCCCTTACTGTTTTAGTACCTTTCAAATGTATTCACTCTACCAGTTCACACAGTACCTTTCAAGTGTTAGAACTAAAGGTAGGCAGATTGTTACATCCCTGGACGGAGGTAAATGTTAATTCATTTTGTATCCCAGGCCTAGCAGAGCACCTGGCACGTGATAAAAGACCCAGGAAAGTTTTTTTGTCAAAGGAAAGGCTTGCTTCACTAACAGCTATATGCAAAGCAGATTTCAAGGGCCTATCATAAGGTCCTACCCAAATATCAGGCATTGGGAACTCCAGGGCCATACCACCTCGCCCTTAAAATCCGAGCTCCGCCCCTTCTGACTATGTGACCTTAGGCTAACTAAGCCTCCTTTAAAAGCCTTAATTTTCTCTGTGGATTGGAATTAGAATATCTGCCTCACAGAGTCATGAAAAGAATCAAGTAAGAAAATGCTTGAAAATTATTTAGTACAATACCTGGCTCATAGTATTTAATAAACATGACTATATCTGGTACAAATTTTATAAATCACAAATTGTGGCGTGCAAGAAACATAGTTTTATTTCCCACAACTTAGTTTAATTTCTGACTTAGAGCCCCTGTTCTGCCTGATAAGAATAATAAATTCAGTAAAACAGAAAAATGTTCCCCTTGCCCTGCTCTTCTCTGGAGTTGTCCCTCAGGTGCAGACCAGGCCAGGTGGCAGGGGGAACGAGGGCCAGGGCCTCCCTCGCAGGCTATGGCTCATCCCACAGGGCCCCTCATGCAGGAGATGAGCAGGGCTTTCCTGAATGGCTCCCAGGAGCTAGTGATCCACTGCTGGTGATGTTGGCGCACCATCTTTCCATGTCCATGTCACATCTTTCCAACACATATCCCCCTTCGCTCTGAAAGACTCGGGCACACACTCTCATGCGCTGTCTGTGCCCCATTGGAGGGAGCCACAGCGTATCTGCAGAGATCTCCAAGGCTTCCTCCAGCCTAGACACACCTAGCAACTGGTTCTACTACACAACAATCCCGTGACAGCAACTGAAATTCCTCCAAGAGGCCCATCTCATGAACCTGTCCAGAATGCCAAGGCACGCAGGGATCTTCTGTACTGTCATATCCCTAATCAAAAGGGGAGCAAGAATTACGTCCCCACAACCCCAGGATGCAGCGTGAAGTGGGAATTAAGAACAGAACGCAAACGGGGTAGGGTGGGGGATGGAGGAGAGAGGACAACGGTGGGGGAGGGACAGGGGAAAGGAGAGAAGAGGGGTGAAGGAGAGGAGAGGGCAGAGCAGAAGGGGGAAAGGACGGGAAGAGACAGAAGGGGGAGCTCTCTCTTACTTCTTCTCTACACCTTCTGTCTTTCCCTGGTCTCTACGCCTGCGGAAGAGGACAGGTGAGAGGGAGGGAGGGGGAAGGTCAGGGAGGAACTCAGTGAGAGAGGATTGTTCTGACTCATCTCATTTACTTAACCCATTTTGCATTTAGAAGCTCAGAGTTGACACAATTCTGCAATTTACTTCTGACAACCCCTCTGGGGGAATATGGTGACTAGGAGTGGTTAGAGAAAGGAAGAACAGATGAAGAAGATGACTCCAATCATTCACCTCTGACATCTTTCAGACAAAAGCATCATAACAATGGGACCTGAGCCCAGAGGTTGAAATCCTCTTTGATTTGAGTACCTGCAGGGAAGTACCCAGCACTTGGTAGGGCAGTTGCACAGGAGATGGATGCTCCTGCCTGTTAAGAAAGGCAACCAGGCCCTAGGGGGAGAGAAGCCCCCAGAGCTCCAGGCCACAGGGGATTCAGTTTGACACTCCCTGCGGATCCAAATGTGCCTCCAGTTTTCAAGCGGCTTGTATTTTCCTTTATCTTCCAGATGGTTCCCGCCTGCCTCCCTTATCTTGTCAATACTGAGATTTTTCCGTAGTTTCTTGACTTGGGAAGGAAGTCAGCTGTGTGCTCGTTTGCTGTGCACTCGTTCCCTCAATCACATATTCCAGGGCTGTTGTTAGCTGCTATTTATTTTTCATCCACAGATGGCTTCATAAAAGCCATTCTCCTTATTTGCAAAAAAAAAAAAAGTCCAAGTGGTAGCTGGATATCCATTTAAGATGCAAATCAGGTTATGCAGGTGGCACAAAATAACAGCAGGCTTGAAGAACCACGACAAGAGGTGGGACCGACAGGAACACCGAGCGCCGCCTGAGGGAAGCAGGCCTTCTCCTGCCTGCCCCCTCCAGGTCAGGGCATCCGCGGGGCTGTTCCACCCCTACCTGGAGATGGTGTGGAGATAATTCTAAACAGAAGGCTCTCCCTTCAATTCCTCTTCATGGTGCATCCATGTCTTAGACCAGGACTCAGCAAACTTTTTCTGGAAAGGGTCAAATAGTAAATATTTTTGGTTTTGCAGGCCTTATAGTCTCTGTTGCAGCTACTGGACTCTGCCAGTGTCCTGGGAAAGCAGCCACAGACAACACTAAATGAATGAGCATGCTGTGTTCCAATAAAACTTTATAGATGCTGCCGTTTGAATTTCATAAAATATTCTTTTGATTTTGTTTTAATGATTTGAGACTAAGAACTATGTTTTGCTCTGAAGCCACATAAAGCAGGCAGGACACCAGGTTTGGCCCACAGGCCATAGCTTGTCACCTTTGACGTAGATCACCACAATATAATATAAATCTAATTCTGGTCCCAAGTAGAACGTGAAAGAAAACTTTATTAATTCATTTCTTTTTGGGTTGTGATAAAGAGAACAGGTACCTATTGGCAGTATTTTAATGGCCTATGTTGAATGAACCTGTATTCAGTCAAAGAAATTGTATTTCTTTGTAGAGTCTGTGGCCCAGAATTTTCAGTTGCTCATTCTAGCCTCACCACCAACCACTTATTTTCAGTTTGAATTGGTCAGTTGCCCATAAAGAAGAATTTTGTTCCAGAACCACTGGTAAGGATGTGTTGCGCAAGGTTGACAATGCATTTGACTGGTCACCTCCATGCGGTCATTTCAGAAGCATAGTTCAAGAAGCCTTCTCCCAACATCCTTCCCACCAAAAACCTGGAGGGGGCAGTGGGAGGGAGAGGGAAGGGAGTCCCGCTGCAGGTTTGAATTTCTTCCATGAATGATGAGTTTTGATTTGAGGAGTTCCAAAAGAAAAAAAAAAGAATAAAATTGGGAGGGTGCTATATTGTAGGGGGGCTGCAGGTGGAAATGCAGAGATGAAGCAGGGAATTATAAAGCTTCCCTTACATTTAGGTTGGTGCCTCACTTCCTGGAGTATATATAGCCCAGGGATCCTGTAGGCCTTATAGGGTTACCTCCATCCAGCAGGCTCCCTACAATGCCAGGGCCAGAAGCCTGCGCCCAGCCTCACTAAGAGAAGGCCAGCATGAAGCCAGAGAACATCTGAAACTTTTTCACGGGTGGTTTGTCCATCCCATCTCCTACCAGGCCCAAAAATGGCCGAGAAAAGGCCAGCCCAGATTCGGAGATGTAGAAACTGAAGCCAAAGAACAAACTGAAGTCAAAACCAGGTACCTCAGGGCAGACGGAGGAACAATTGTGGGCCACACGGCACTGTGCCCACTGTGGGGTCAGACACAGACCCCAGATGGTTCGCTCGTCCTCCGAGGAAAAAGAGTGGTAGAAGGGGGAGTTTTCCAAATTAACCATTTACCTAAAACTCTAAAAGAGAATAAATTTATATTGAAATTGACAAGATTAGATATTTTCTGAAATCAGGAGAAACTGGGGATCAAAACCCAAATCAAGAGCAGAAGTAAAAGAAAATAAGAGTAAAAACAGTAGCAATACAGTAGCAATAACATAGTTATAGAAACAATACAATAGTTGTCAGAGTCATAGTAGTGGTAACACATCAGGTACAATAGCAGTAAAGGCAAAGTAGTTAGTAGGCAGCAGCTGTGGTATTGACAGAAGTACTAAACAGCAGCTAAATTCATTGAGTACTTTCAGTTTGCCAGGTTTTGTTCTGAGTATTTTACAGAACAGAGTTTAATCCTTACAAAAATCATGTGACATAGGTATTTATCTCTATTTTATAGAGAAGAAAACTGAGACAAAGGAATCAGGTAAAAGCTTGGACAAAGAAAGACTCAATGAATATTTGTTGAGTGGATAAATGGGTTCATTTATGAAATCAGACATAGTGGGTCTCACACAAACCAGAAGGATGTAAGCATCCCAAAGTTGTTCACAAAGCTTTTTGGTGCTCTGGATTTGGAAACCAAAAGGAAAAGAAAAAAACTTTAGAATATTATCCAGACCACAGAGATAAGGAGAGGTAACCATCACAGGCTAACTTGTTATCTTATTAACTGGCTTTTTCTATCATATTTCCTCCGTCGCATTAGTTCACAATGTATTCTTTTCTTTTTCCTCTGACATAATGTCGTTAGTCCTATCAACTTCCAAAATCAAGCTTCTAAAAGCCAGTGTTCTCCTGCTATTCTGCACTACAAGCTGTGGGGAAGGCTCAGGAGGAAGGAAGCCAGCAGGGAGGAGATGTCGAGGGGCCCAGATGGGCCGGTGATGGAAAGACCACTGGAGCCCGCAGCCACGGGATCCCGGCACAGCCCCCTCTCATCGGTGGCCCCCGTCCGTTAGTGATTTCATACCCTGTCGTTTGATTGCTTTTCTTCCATGCCAAAGTTTGTATTTACTTTATCACTGAAGTGATTTTAAGGTGGTTTTTTTTTTTGTTTTTGTTTTTTTTTTTTAATGGTAGTTTCCTATAAAGCCACAGAGGTTAGCAGACCCAATTCGGAAACAAACGGAAGGGAATCTTCCTGAGTGCTCAGAATCCAGGCCTCCCTTTCTGAAATTAGACAAACACTGGGCCCTGGGTGATCACGCCACCTAGCGGTACACTCGTTCTTCTGTGAGCCTCCCTCCGTCTGAAACGAGGGTGCCCAGCCATCAGTTAAATTATTCCATCTCACAGCCTATGAATTTCAATAAATATACCATCTGTTCACCTTCTGTGTGGGAGTTCAATCATCTTCTTGGCAGCAGTATTATTCTACGGCAATTACCTATGTCTTTATCACCCTTCCTTGAGCTACTGTAGCATCTATGTAAAGAGGGCAAATTTTAAACCACAGTCTCTGTAGATAAGTCAGTCTCTGTGGTTAGAGGACAGAAACATATCTACACTTAATCGTGTGCAGGGTGGCAGGGGATGGGGCAGCAACGTTATGAAATGAGCAGGGTTTTCTTGAGCCATGGCATAGAACTGAGCCTTCATTTCAAGCTGTCAGGGCTTGATCTGTTGAAGTAAAAAGACTGGAAAAAGGAAAAGGCCACTCAGGAGAGAGGAGCCTTCTGCTGACAGACACGCAGTCAGGAGATGTGGGACCTACCTCCAGTTCTGCTACTAGCCCACTCTGTGAGGAGTCAAGTATCGTGTATGCACGATCAAGTATTGTCTCTGGGCCTCAGTTTCCTCTTCTGTAAAATGAGGAAGTCGGAATGAGTGGCCACTGAACTTACCTCCCTTTAGCTCTGAAACTGTCAGATTCTAGTGGCTGGAAAATCAGAGCATACGGTGCAGCCCACGCCCAGATGCGCCACTGACTTGCTGGGCTCCACTGAGTTGCTAAGTAAAATTATAGCCAAGGAAAAATCACAACCACCAAAGTGATTTGAATGTTTTTTTTAATTTAGATATAATTAGCATATAACTTTATACGTTTTTTTTTTCAGGTGAGTACTTTTTAAAATTTAGGTTATTATTAATGATATTTTCTTGTATAATATATGAGAAAAGGAAATGAAGGCTTCAAGGGGCTAATTTGTTCACAATTACCCCAAGAAAAATGGGGAAGCTGGGGGTTAACTCATGCCATTTGGTTCCAAAGTCCAAGCTCCAAATACAGTACCCTATCAGAAGGCTTCATGAAAAAGCAGACTTTTAGGACAGTGTCGATCCAAAGAAAGAACGGAAGGCATTTCAGGGGAAAGTATAGTAATATCTCGAAAATATCCAGCATTAACTTTGTATTGGTTCAATTCAATCACATATCCCAACAAATTGACTCTGGCCCTCATAGTGCTATGTGTTCCTCAAAGCCCATTCATTTTCTTTCTGGGCACATAAGAACACTGAATTATCAGCATCCCTTGCAGTTAGAGTGGGAACAAGGGATTGGGTTCTGACCAATTGGACATGGGCAGAAATTCTGTATACCACTTGAGTGCAGCCAATAAGACCCTGTGTGTTTTACCCTCCTTTCCCCCGCTGCGCACACAGCTGGAGGTGATACAGGAGTACCTCGTGATAAGAAAGCCTCAATCCCTACGTCATCCCGTTCAGGGTAGCCTAACAAAAGGCTGTTCCACCTGCATTGGACTGTGGAGACTGGGACACAAACATTGAAAAACAAACTTTATTTTGTAGCCTCCTGAGATTTGGGTGTTGTTACTGCTTTTTACATCTTGATTATTATTAATGATATTTTCTTGTAGAAAAGTAGTCAGCAGATCACGAGTCAGTAGACTAGCCAATGGGAATAGTCACGGCACCTTATTTTTTGCCTGCCCAATATCCAATATCCACCCTTCTTCATCCAGTCCCCAATTACCCTTCTACAGCCCCTTGATTTTCCTGAACTTTAGTCCTCATGGTTCAAAAGGGACACCACACCCTTTCTTAGCTCCAAGGCCTGTCAGCATCTTCCAGCCCTATGTCAGCCAAATGCAAGGCAATCTTGGACCTTTTTGCTGCAATTATTGTGAAAGAGATACTCTTCTTCCACTAGGAAGTCTAAGCTGGATGATATAAGTCTGGAACTGCAGGGAGGTCACTGTGGAAGAGAGTCTGCTAGAATCAAGTTAGCGTGCTGGACAACAGAACTATGAGAGGGGCAGGGAGTAGGGAGCAAGAGAAACAGAGAGGGGGGAGCAGGAAGGAACAGAGCAGGGCACAAAGAGGAAGGGTGTGAGGTATGGAAGAGAGAGGGACGAACAGAAGGAGCAGAGGCAAAGGGGGCAAAGGGGGAGAGAGTAGAAGGGAGAAGGAGAGAGGGGGGATATCAAAGAGAGAAATTGTCAGGGACATGGAGAGATCAGGCAGCTACAGGGAGCACGGCGAGGGAGAGGGGAGAGTAGGGAGTTGGGCAGAGTCCAAAAGAGAAGGCCAAGGAAAAGGAGGAGAAGAAGAAGAGAGAAAGGGAGAAGAGGGGAGGGTTAATGGTTGGTAGGTGGAAGGCTAAGGAGAAGGAACAGAACTGCAGAACGAGAGGCGGGGAAAGTGAACAGGAGAGAGAAAGGAGAGGGAGAAAGGAAGGGAAGGAAGTGAGATCCTTATTTGGGTCTCTGGTGCTAGTCAGCCTTATCACTAGATTCCTCTATTATCTGAGTTAAATTCCCATTTGCATTTATCCATTTTAATTGGGGTCCTGCCACATGCTAGAGGGATTTTTTTTCATATTTTCCAAAATTTTTAAAAATAGATGAAAGCAACTTATAAGTGTCAAAACATGGACACATAATTATGTGAGACTTTCAACAAAAATTGACTGCCTTCTACCAAAAAGAGAATTTCTAAGATGTGAATAATCTCTATAAATTTATCCTTTTAGTTTTTCCCAACTGATTTCTTCAGCCCTCTCCTAGCCTGGGATTACATTCTGTTAGGATTTATGGCTGGATTCTTTTCCTTCTCTCTCCTTTAATCTTGTTCCCTATTCTAATAAGTCATTCTGTCTTTATTGCCTTTTCCCAGTGCAATTTTCCTTGTTTCTGTCTTTCACATAATGGTTTAAGATTGTGCAAAAGTCCCAAGTGCCATTCCCTCCAGTCCCAGACCTACTTACTCTCAGCACTGCAATCGCAGCTACAAAAGTGCATGAACTTGATCCCACAGGCTGCCAGCTCTAGCTGCTGCTGCTCAAATCACCAGCGTGAGTGAACAGTGATCTGAAATCCAACGTCCTGAATCTCCTAAGATCACATTTTCAAGAGCAGAAACAAGAGACAACTGGGTGGAAATGCAAGTCAATGCTGAAATTTTCAAGGACCAAAATAAATAAATAGGTGCAAATGTGCTTGGCACAAAGAGCAGATGCAAGAGAGACAGACACAGAGACAGAGAGAGAGATCACGTGTGTGTGTACACAGGGGCACATGTCCTGGAAGGAGGGGTAGAAGGAAAATCAAAGGGCCCAGCTCTCAAATGATCATCAGGAAGTAAAACACTCTGGCTTTCTCTAGAGCCAGAAGAAAAGAGAGAAATTAGTGGCATTTTAAAAGGTAAAAGAAGAAAAGTACCTTAGCTTAAGCCAAGGGAGCAATTTTACAAGTTGGAGGCAAATATCACCTCCTCTCTGAAGTAGAGTCGCCAACAGGGAGTCCCTACAAACCAGGACTTATTTATTTTCCCAGCAAATTTCATATCCATTCAATTAAAATGATATATATGACATTCAGGCACAAGGTCTCATTCAAAGAGAAAATTCCACACAGCCAAGCTAATTTCCCTCATTCACCAGCCACCGCCCCGCCCGCCCGCCTCCAGCCCTCCACTGTTCAATCACGGGTGGCAGCCAGGAAGCTGTTCAATACAATCCCAGAGGCTTTGGTGGTTTTTTCTGCTATTCTTATGCATAATTTACCAACATACACAATTTCTGTCAACAGTGGCCTCAGTTTTTCATGTATCAATGAATTTCAAGGCTCTATAAAAATCTGGATCCAGATTAAAAACAAAAAACACTGTAGACAAAGAATTCAGTGTTTTTCTAAACAGAAATTAAAATTGTATTTCTATAGAAGGCTGTTTGAGTTGTTGTTGTTGTTGTTGTTGTTTTGAGACCATCCAGCTCCTTCCTTCATCTAGAATGACACACTCAGGGACCCAAGGGACAAATGTAGCCCCTCCATTTTGGGCATGGCAGTGAGCCTAAACCCTTATTCCTCAAATTAATATATGAAGTGAGATGGGCAACTTGAAAAGAAACCCAAGGTACCTTCTTCTCTCTCATTCCCTGCTTCTCACTCACAGCTCTGGGATCTGCCCAGGCCCCTCCTTTCATCCAGGCCAGCAGTCTGCCTCTAGCCCCCCGACACAAGTTACCCACAGACACAAGGCCCCCAAATCCTCTATACTGCCTCCAAAGGATCCACCCAGTCTTCTAACACCTGAAACTAAATGTGGGAGGGGAGGGAAGGTTCACCCATTTCTCCCCCTAACCCAGGGTAGGGCAATACCCTGCCTCTTCTTAATCTTTCTCCACTTGTAAAAGGGTTATCCTCAGTCCCCAAGGGCTGGCCTGAGCTGTGTGTGTCCCCGGCAGCTGCAAACCCCTTTTGCTCTGCAGGGGCTCCCAGAACCTCCCCCAGACCGCCTAGGCTGAATGTGATCCTAATGCCTTGTACCGAAGCCAGCAAAAATTCAAATGTGAGAGAAAACTACAAGAGGCGGTGCTATTTGAGAGCTACCAGCTTTATCCCCATCATTGTAGCTTTTTAGGAAAAAGTAGGTAGCAATAAGATCCATGTACATGTGATATCAAACTGAAAGCAACGAACAAACAAGAAAAAAACTTACAGACGCAAACAACAGTATGGTAGTGGGAGGGAGGTGGGAGAGGAAGACAAGGGTAAAGGGGTCAAATACATGGAGACAGAAGGAGACTTGACTTTGGCGGTGAACACACAACACAATATACAGATGGTGTCTTATAGAACTGTACACTTGAAACCTGCATAATCTTATTAACCAATGTCACCCCAATAAATTTAATAAAAATTTTTAAGGGAGACCATAAAACATGGATTTCATTTTATTTTCAAACATACGCTTGCTTTGTCAGACCTCGATTGCCCGTGAATGAACATTAACCTGGCTGCAAGTGCAGGATTCAGGTCTCCAGAGATGTTAACACCAGGCTGAACTCACCTTCAGTGTCCCCTGAAAGACCAAAGGATGACTTGTGGCCTCTCCCCAGAAACCTTAATAATAATAGTGATTTTTATTTTTATTTTTTACATTTTATTTATTTATTTTTAGAGAGAGGGCAAGGGAGGGGGAGAGGGAGAGAAGCATCAATGTGTGGTTGCCTCTCGCTAATAATAGCAATATTTAATACTAACCATCCCTATCTGCCATGTGTTTTACATAAAAAAAAAAAATTTAATTATCACAAAAACACTCTGTAGGAAGTACTGTTATCTTCCCCCATTTTATAGATAAAGAAATGAAGGCAAAAAGTAGGTCAGTTACTCACACACGGTTGTACAACCAGCCAAGTCAAGATTTGAATCCAGAGCTCTGGTTCAGGAGCCTGTGATCTTAGGCATTCTGTCCACTACCTCCCTGTGCCCATTTAAAATAAGGTATCCTGTTACACAATGTTGGGCTGATAATGCAGACCTAGTACTACTTACTGAAACACCAGTACCAAGGAAGGAAAGAAAGCTGGGTGTGACCCAGCCAAAGAAATCAGTAGAGATTATTTTGCTCAAATCTTTCATGGGAGAAATCATTCCATTATGTTTATGGCCCTGTGTCAAAAGAGGACAGTTTGACTTTATTTCCTGGAGTCCTCCAGATTTTAGTGGGTCCCGAGTGGGAAATCTGCTGGAGACTTTTCAGTGTTGCACAAAGCTGCCCATCACTTTTATTGACTTTCTGCCCTGCAAACAGTGGGAAGAGTGATTTCATCCGCCAATCAGCATAACAGATCTTGACATTGAATGAGCAAAAGCTTCTTGCACTCAAGAAAAGCAATTATTTTCTAAAAAAATAAAAACCAGTCAACTTCTCAGGCATAATGAACCCGCCTATTAATCTTGTCCTGCTACTCTCATTAATTGCAAAAAAAAAGGAAAGTAGTCACGTCTTGTTGCTCTCAAATTTTAAAACCATGTACCTCATCAATGACAAAGAACTTTTCAATTTTGTCTTTCAATTGGTCAAGGTTTTCAGGAAGCAACTACTTAAGCACCAACAATGAGAGGAGAAGCTATTTAATTATCATTTTGATTGTTGTAGGGTATCTAAACATCATTGACTGAAACACTTTAAAGAACCTGTTAGTAATTACAAAATGCAGTTTCTTAAGTACTTGAAAATCTATGTCTAATAAAGTAAGGAAAGCAATAATAAATTGACTTTGAATCACTAACCATCCTTAACATTAATGTAGGCAACCTGAGGAGTTCTCCTTTTAATGTTTTTATGAGACAGTCTTGGATGAATGAACTGCCAGGTAGCACGTCAACCCCAGACCACTAGTTCTGCTTATACATTTCCTTCCAATGATTAGTGCCAACCTGCTCTCCATTACTGAAAGCATCTACAGACTTCAGTTTGAAGAATAGGTATGTGCAAATGGAGAAAAGCACCTGATAGGTCAATAGCTGTGGAAGATGCAATAGTTGGATGGAAATTCAAAGGATGCCTCAAAAATTTGGAAAAATAGTGATATTGAAATTAAACATAAACTCATGATCAAGTCATTTGTATTTAGTAGTGCAGCCCTGCACTGTCTTGCTTACCTTATGTTAATTCTATTTTTATATTTTGGGGGCTAGTATATGACACAATGTCTGCTATATGAGAGTGATTTAATTATACTTTCCTTTTTAGAAGGACCACTTTGGCTGGCTGTCATGTTGAGAACTGATTGGAGAGAAGCAATATCAGAGTTTAGAACAGTTTAGAATAAAAGCAGTTCAGAATCTATTGTAGTAACTTGATATAATGGCATACCATAAGGGTGAAAATGGAAATAGAGGGAAGTGAATGGATTCGGGAAAGATACTTGGGCAGTAGTATAGTCAGACATTAGCAATGCATTGGATATTGGCCTGAGAAAGAAGGAGTTAAGGTTTCTGGTTTAAAGGATGGTGATGGTGTAAAATGAAATACAGAGCACTAGTGAAGAAAGGAGTTTGTGGATGAAGATGATAAACACATTTGGACCTGTTAAATTTGAGGGGCCTGCAAGACATTCAAGTAGACATGAGACCAAAGTGATTGGATATGCCTTGTAATCACTAAGGTCCAGGCAACAAATATTTTTCAATCTACTATCTACCTGACACTGGACTAGATGCTGGGGATGAAGCAGTGAAAAAGTTAGACATCACTCCTGCCCTTGGGCAACTTGGAGCCTAGGTGAAGAGAAGGGCATTAAACAAGTAATCATCTGAATGATTAATACATGGAAGCCACGAAAAGGACATATTCCAAGATGAGTATGAGTCAATTACATTAAATGATGCTAAGAGATAGAGAAGGATACCACTGGATTTGGTAACATGAGGTCACCATAATCTTGACAAGAGCTGTTTCAGTAGAATAGCAAGGACAGGAGCCAGATCCCAGTGAGTCAAAAAGAAAACCGTAACGTGAAGAAGTAGAGATAGCGACTGCAGACATTTGTTCAAAAGGTTTCTCTGAGAAGGGGAGCAGCAAAAGGGGGCGGTGACTGGAAAGGGAGGGTGGTTCAAGGAAGAGCTATTTAAAACAGTTGATTTTAAAGCATATTTTCATGTTACTGGGAATATTCCTGCAGAAAGGGAGAAAGTTATACACTGGAGAGAGACACTGCATGAACCAAGTCAGCTAAGGCCAGAAAAAATATATATTAAAAGCTCAAGTGTTATTCTTTGGGGAGGTAGTGATGCAAGGGAGCAGGGAGGTGAGGGTGGGGTCATAAGGTGCAAATACTGTTCTGTTTCCTGATCTGGGTACTAGTTAAATAAGTGTGTTCATTTTGATAAAATGAGTCAAGAGGTAAACTTATATGCGCTCTTTCCTATGTATACCATATGTATACGTTTTGAGGGGTTGTTTTTCTTTTTAAGCAGAAGCATTGAAATGGAGAAAACAAAAACCATAATTTTGGGTGAATGATAGCATTGTCTACATAGAAAACCCTGACAAATTCATAAACTATTATAAACAAAAGGAAATTTCAGCAAAGTGGCTGAATATAAGAAAAATATACAAGTCCACTGAACCACAATAAAAAATAGAAGATATAACTTTAAATGCACCATTTACAATAGAAACAAAAACTATGATACATTTTAAGAAATAAACAACATACACATTCAACCTGGATATAGAAAATTGTGACACTTTATTGAAAGATATTAAAAGAAAACCAAATAGAGCACTATATCTGTTAATGAATAGGAATATTTGATTTTGTAATGGTGTCAATCCCCCCCCCCAAACTGATGTAAGGACTTGATGAAACTCCAACCAAAACCCCAACAGGATTCTGTGGAACTTTATGAACTGATTCTAAAGTGCACATGAAATAGTGAAGGACCCAGGAAAGCTAATACACTTCTAACAAAGAAAAGAGCACTTGCCCCACTACATGTTGGGACTTATTACCAAGCTAGGTAACTAACTACCTGCAGAGTAACTAGGACAATGTGACAGTGGCATGGAGATGATCGGAACGGCAAGCCTCAAAACCAATCATCCTAAGCATAGAACTTTGTTCTATCTGTCATACAAACTGAGGCACTATAAGGGGAGCTATGTATCCATGATTATGTCGGGCCAACAAACATAAACCATTATTGAACGGGGCAAATGAGGATGCATTCTCGGTATAGCTATGAAAAAGTTGGAAAAGAACAAGTAGAAGCAATTTTTGGTGGGAACAAAGACACTTCATCTGCAGATACAAGTGGAAAATGGAGTGTGGATGAAGATATAAAAGGGCTGTTAGATTTGATGAGGGGTATGTGGCCTGCCTCGCTACTTTTATTTCCTCAATAAATTTTGAGGCAAGGTCTTGGCTGAAGGTAAATGGGAAGGGAGCATAGGGAGATGGGGATGAGGGAAGACAGGGCAAGCGTCTGGAGAGCAGCAGAATAAATACACTAAGCAGGTATAGTAGGACTGCTGAGCAGTGTAAACCATTAATTCTAGATTTACATCATGAATTTGTAGATCAATGAGCACAGCTGTGCATTTTTCTCCCACAACATTTAGCTGCTTACATAACTATACTGACCAATTGAACTCTAAACTAGGTATTTTTTTTTTAAAGAATATAAGGAGAAAAGGGAGGTCATGGACCATGTGGTGGGGCGATGGATTAGAGTCTGCTAAGGTGACCGTGCTAAAGGGGATGAGTTGGGAAGATAGGGCGGGTGTTAGAGAGCAGGCTCCTCCCAACTAAGATGTTGGTGATGGGGCCATTTTTTGGTGATATAAGGTCAAGGACCATGGAAATGGGAGACCAGGGAATAATATCCTTTAGGTGACACAATCATGGATCAGAGAGGTAAAGAAACTTGCCAGAAGCAGTGAGGGAGCATGTGTGTTGAGCTCTTACAGTGTGCCATGAGCAGAAGTCCCTGGCACATGACAGAATGGGGGTCCTTCCTTCTTGGCAGCAGCTACCACGCTGTCACTCATTTTACAAACATGGAGGCAAGGAAAAGCACACTGCTCTTTTTTTCCTTGAAGGCATTATGGGAACCAACTAGGAAAATAATTAATAATAAAGTCACTAAGTGCTTGCTATGTGTGAACACTGTGGGAGCTGAGTTGGTGATATTCTGAAGTGGGCTAGGCCTGACCTCTTCCTTAGAGGCGCATTGAGTCAATATGCTGGGAGAAATGGACTCACACAAAGAAACCAAACTCATAGCAGGACATGGTGGGAGAGAGGTACCCAACTTTGCGTATAAAAGACTGTTAGTATTTTACAGTGGTAGCCCCAATGGATGGCCTGGTGGTTTTCAGCCAACACTCTCATCATCCTAAATAAACAAACAAAATTAAGTGAGGTTGCTACGCAGATGTGTTTCTAGAGAAATCTGCTAGCAGCCCCCAGGCCACCACTTCAAGCTTCTCTCATTTAGCATCTCTACACCTTCCACTACAGGCTGGCTGAAATCTTTCTAATATTCTCTTAGGTTCTTCAACATCACCAGAAGAGGGAGAGCTTCAAGCCCATTTTGGAGTCTGGGCTCATATGTGGAGAGTGGGTGGCTGGAAAAAAGAATCAGAGGCTCAAATTACTTCAAAACCAGGTTTTGCCGTGAATCTGGTTGAAATTTCTTATTTTTCTTCTTTCTCAAATCAAAGTCCTCAGGAGTCAGCAAGCCAGTGTGAAAAACGTGAGTTTGTTTCAAGTGTGACCATGTAGACATTGAGATTGATTTCACGGTCAGGTACACCTGAAAATCAGACCAATTACGCTTTCGTCACATCCCTGTGTTTGGACATGACGCAAATGACAGCTGCCCGCGTGTGGCCACAGAGCTAGCACTCACTCTCTTTAAAATGAGATTTCCAGATCAACTCTCGTGTTCCCACAGATGGACACTTACACATCTGAGCAAAAAACAGTCAAGAAATATCTGCCTTTGGCTTGTGGCTTTTTAGGAGAAATGGTCGACATTTCTTTTATCATTATACTGAGAATGTTCTAAAGATTATATAATCTCCTTCATTTTCAATGTGATAATATAATAATCACTGACTTCGCTTATGAAGACAAAAAAAGAGGTAAATAGGAACTACATCTCATTCCCTTTAAAATTGCTGCTGTAGCCACGATGCTCTGGCTTCAGCTATTTGGTTTTCCTTGGACCCCTAGAAAAGGGTAAGTGAAACCCAGTGGTGTTTATACACTCCCAGGCCCTTGCTCAGCCCTGATATATTTATGATGTTTGCCTCTGTGCCTAGAATATTCTGTTCTTATCACTCTTCCTGGTCAGAAACACCCGGGGATTAGGCCTCTTCTACTCAGTTTCCCATAAACTAGTCACCTCCTAAATATTTCCACTGTGTTTCTACCCAGCTGTAAGCCTCAGTTCCCCCTGAGTGCTCCTGAGAGAGTAAGTATTCCCACTCAAATCGTGAAGACCACAGACTCCCCGCTTACGGGAACCATGTGACCACCTGTGCACAGAGCTGCCTGGGGACAGAGGCGGAGCACTCAGCTCTGGGCAGGAATGAGGAACTCCATGAACTTTGTGCCCAGGCCTTTCTGTCCCCAGCCTGGTTCTGGGGGCCCACCGATCTTTAGCAGGGGCTGAGAAGGGAGGAAATGGGAATGACATCTGAGCTCTAATAACCTGGGAAAATTCTAAAACCACAGGGGCTGAGGCTATATCAAAGAAACCCAGAATTTGGGGGTTATGACTTAGGAACGTATATTTTGTCAAGTTCCAAAAGGGATTCATATACACAGGTCAGACTGCAAATTTTTGCCCTTCCTTCTTAGTGCCGAGAAGTGAACCCCTCAGACTTCACAAAGGATCACTGTTTCTGCTTCCTTCCTTGACCTCAGACTAAGATGTGAGTGTGTGTGTGTGTGTGTGTGTCAACCTTCCCTCCTTGAGGTGCAGGTGAGAGTGTCAACAAGATATCTAACAGTACATGCCATTCGGATAAAAGACTGCATGCTACACTGCACTAAACGGGGCTCCACTGGCTTCCCAGCAGAAAAAAATACCCAAGGGCCACTCCTGAAGAAAATCCATTGCCCCCCCACACACACTCTCTCACACTCATACACAGTTAATACAGACTTTTATTGGCACATTTTGAGACCATGCATTAGGAACAACAGAGAAGTCTTCTGAGTGTAAGAAAGCTAAGGAATCCAATGAGAACCTCCAACACACACACACACACACACACACCACAAAGCCAAGGAGAAAAGAGGGCTCACTTCAGTTCTGTCTGAATAACCAATACGTGAATTCTGAAAGTAAACAACCTGGTTCCTCCAGCTGCAGCAGAGGCACAAGATATTTCTGTTCCTAAGCAACAGATTGCTGCCTTTACTTCCCATCATTGCTCGGGCTGGAATAATTCAATTCCCTAGAGCTCACCCCCTGCTCCCTACCTACCTGCAGAACAGAAGCTTGAAATGGTGCCCCGCCCCTTACCTGATGCTATCTCACACACACACTATAATTTTCTGGAAGACTTGGTCCTGTCCTTTTTGGGTGAAGGAAAGGAACACAATCTAGAACGCCATCTGTCATCCTGAAATAGCCAGTAGTGGCACTATTTTTACCCAACAATTATCAAACAAATGGAATCATTTGAAGGAGTCACAGCTGTTCCTTAGTGTTATCTCAATGCAAATATGACACAGTGCCTGCTGATTTTGTTTTGTGCTCTGCGTCGTATGTCTACCAAGGCAGTGATGCTTCCTCACCCTCCCAATGGAGCACAAGTCAAAGCGTGCATGCACTCCACAACTGAGTCACTCAGGCAAATGAGAAAGTATATCGTTATCTTGATTACATGGTCAGGGTTTCACTAAACACAGTTCTCATTTAGAAAGGGAATGCAGTGAATTCCATATTTCTGAATGAGTCTTAAGAAGTTTTATTTCGAGGACTTCCAGCCAAGATGGAGGCATAGGTGGACACACTATGCCTCCTCACACAACCAAAATTAAGGACAACAAAGATTTAGAAACAAGAAAACAACCAGAACTCATAGAAAATTGAGCTGTATGGAAGTCTGACAACCATTCATCCAGAATGGTAAGAGGGGCAGAGTCAAGGCAGGAAAAAGTGGAGGTTGGTGGACCCAGGCATGCAGGCAGCAGCTAGTGGACCCTGGGCACAGGGTGTCAACGGGTAGACCTAGTGAGTCCGAGCAAGGTGGCTGGCTGACCAGGCAGTCCCACATTCACGTGCAGATAATCTAGGTGAAAATGGGGAGAGAGATAGACCCCTCACCCCAAGGCCCCAGCACCAGGAAATAAAACCTAAAAACACTGATTGAAAATATTTGTGGGGGTTGAAGTGCCAGGAGAGACTCCCAGCCTCACAGGAGAGTTCGTTGGAGAGACCCACAGGGTCCTAGAATGTACACAAGCCCACCCACACAGAAATCAGCATCAGAAGGGCCCAGTTTGCTTGGGGAAAGTGGTGGAAGGGACTGAAATATCAGAAAGAGCAAAGCAAGTGCCATTGTTCCCCTCTGACCCCGCCCCCACATACAGCATCACTACCCAGTGCTGGGGAACACCTAAGGATCTGCCCCTCACTACGTAATAGCCATATCCAGACCCCCCCCAAAAAAAATGGCTCAAAGGGGAGAACAGATCAAAGCCCCAGAGCCAATTCATCTAAGTGACCAAGAGATAGCCAGCCTATCAGATGCACAGTTCAAAGCACTGGTGATTAGGAGGCTCATAGAATTGGTTGATTTTGCTCACAAATTAGATGAACAAATGAAGGCTACACTAAGTGAAATGAAGGAAAATGAACAGGGAACCAAGAGTGATGGGAAGAAAACTGGGACTCAAATCAATGAAGTGGACCAGAAGGAAGAAAGAAACAACCAAACAGAAAAGAAGGAAGAAACAAGAATTCAGAAAAATGAGTAGAGGCTTAGGAACATCAAGGACATCTTTAAATGTCCCAACATCCAAATTATAGGGGTACCAGAAGGGGAAGAGGAAGAGTGACAAGGGGAAAACTTATTTGAACAAATAATAAAGGAGAACTTCCCCATCTGGAAAAGGAAATAGACTTCCAGGAAGTCCAGGAAGCTCAGAGAGCCCCAGAGAAGGTGGACCCAAGGAGGAACACACCAAGGCACATCATAAATACATAAGCCAAGATTAAAATGAAGGAGAGAATTCTAGAAGCAGCAAGGGATAAGGGCACAGTCACCTACAAAGGAGTTCCCATCAGACTGTCAGTTGATTTCTCAAAAGATACCTTCCAGGCAAGAAGGGGCTGGAAAGTAGTATTCCAAGTCATGAAAGTCAAGGACCTACATCCAAGATTGCTCTATCCAGCAAAGCTTTCATTTAGAATGGAAGGGCAGATAAAGCAATTCTCAGATAAGGTCAAGTTAAAGGAGTTCATTATCACCAAGCCCTTATTATATGAAATGTTAAAGGGACTTACCTAAGAAAAAGAAGATAAAAAATATGACAGTAAAAAGATAGCAAACTCACAGATATTAACAACCACACCTAAAACAAAAGCAAACTAAGCAAACACTAGAACAGGAACAGAAACACAGAAATGGAGATCGCATGGAGGGTTAGCAACAGGGTAGTGGGAGGAGGAGAGAGGGGGAGAAAGGTACAGAGAATAAGTAGCATAGATGGTGGGTAGAAAATAGACAGGGGGAAGGCAAGAATAGTGTGGGAAATGTAGAAGCTAAAGAACTTATGACACATGGGCATGAACTAAAGGGGGGGAATGTGGGTGGGAGGGGGTGTGCAGGGTGGCGGGGAATGATGGGTGAGAAATGGGACAACTGTAATAGCATAATCAATAAAATATATATATATATTTTTTTTTTAAAGAAGTTTTATTTCACAGAAAACACCAAGTCTACTCCTGGCTAAATCTGACCTAAAAGGATGTCTGGAACTCATGATTTTTTATATGTTAGCACATTAAACAAAAAAGAAGAATTCTGCAAAATGAGTCCTATTTTCCTATTACTAACCTTCACTATAAAATTAGAAAGGTGTCCTACTGAAATAAAAGTCTCTAGTAAACCGAACATGCACATTCATCCGCACATACGTGTGTACACACTCACACACACAGGCAACTCTGTCAAACGTTTGTCATTCCTTCTGTCCATCTGCACTCAACCCCCTTCTCGTGTATGGGGAATTCCCAACCTAAGCAGGCAGTGCTCACCTCTCACAGTGAGAGCGAAAATGCCAGCCTTGCTTTCCTAGCTTCCCTTGCACTTGAGACAAAGGCACGAGATCTAAGCACCACCAATCTGATGAACCCACCCAAGAGTTAGAGATCACCCAGGGCTCCCTCTGGGAACAGAGATGCTTCAGGAAATACAGTGTTAAATGCAGCATTCAATAGCAATGGTGCCTGGCTGTGGGCTGCAACCTCCAAACCCTGCCAGAACCGGAGCGCCCTGCAGACCAGCTCTGCAGGCTGACTCGGGCTCAGTCCCTGGCTCTCCAGCCCGCCCAGAGATCCTGTGAACCACGCAAAACCCTCTCAAGAACCCATTTACTGCTCAAATCAGCTAACACTGGTCGATTGCTACAACCCAAAGCTCTAAGTCGAAAGTATTTATTCAGTATTTTAACCATATGAAGACCAACAATATGGTTGGATTTTTCATTATCTTCCAAAACGTTCCAGCTCTTTTCCAACTCCTGAGTTTTTAGATTTTATTTTATATACACCCACCCAATTTTACTTTATATACACCCAAAATTGAAAGAAATTTCAATACCCCTCCCAAATTCCTTGATTCCTCATTTTCAACCAGGAATGTATCCAAAAGCAGGAAATAAAAATCATAGGAAGAAGATGCAGATTCACGCGCCACTTTCTTATTTGCCTAGTCCCTGCGGAATCAAGAAGAATTAAATGTCTAAATGCTGAAACCACAACACTGCATAAGCAGACCTCATCCTTTCTGAGCAGTTCCTCTTGAACCGTAATGTGCCTATGAACCTCCTGGGGATTGTGTCAAAACGCAAACTCTGGGTCAGTGGGTCTGCGACCCTGCAGCTCTCCCAGGCTCCCAGGTGGTGCCGGGCTGCTAGTCCACCACTGCACTTTGCATAGCGAGGCATTCAAGCATGCAGGCCCTGCTCCTAAGTCACCAAAATAAAACTGTCTCAGACCAAAAAACAAAACAAAACAAAACAACAAAAAAAAAACCTCTCAATGCGTTCTCCATTTGCTGGAGCTCATCTCCCCCACATCTCTTTTGAATTTATATTTAGAATAACTAGACTCTAAAGTGGTGATACATTCCACCATTTGGCACACGACTCATACCAAATGGAAAATTTCTTACATGCAAAGTGCTAGAAAATATCAAACAATTAGATCTTGCTTCACTGGTTCTGAAAATGTTAAATCCTCTAAAACAAAGCCCATTTAATACAAAGGCCCCATAGGCTTTTACTTTGGATTGTACAGAGTAAATGGAATTAGAGATGTCTCCTATTTTATGGTTCCCAGGATTCTTGCTTAGGTGGACTTAAATGTGGGTAGAGGTGAAAGAGGGTAGAAGGAAGATAAATAGTAATGAGAAGAAAAAAAAATGCAGGCCCAACTGGTGTGACTTAGGGGATTGGATGTTGTCCAGTAAACCAAAAGGTAACTGGTTCAATTCCCAATCAGGGGCACATACCTGGGTTGTGGGCCAGGTCCCTGGTTGGGAACATGCAGGTGGCAACTGATTGATGTTTCTCTCCCTCTATTTCTCCCTCCCTTCCTCTCTCTATAAAAATAAATAAAATCTTTTTTAAAAAGAAAAAATACAATAAAAAATAAACTATTAAAAATTTTGTAAATAAAATAAAGGCTTATGTTTGACGCATAGCAGTCCTTGGACATGAAGGCATGGGGTACAAAAGAAATATTCTCTATACCTCGTCTTCATGTGAAAATACATTTTGCACGTATTGTCTTATCCCACTTTCCTTTCTTGCACTGGATGGAATTTTCCACAGCAATCACCTCCAAAGGAGAAGGTTGTTTCTTTTCAATATCAACCAAATTGTCTTACAACACAGTGTCCAATTAAAGTTCATATCCACATCCTCTACAGAGTCCAGGTACCACTTCAGAAACTTTTACCTCCAAAACTGGCCTTCTTGATTAATGGAGTTTCGGAAGGCAGAATGGATTCCACCTTATATGTAACACTGGTAACTCCTCACTAAACACGTCCAAGATTCCACAACACATGAGAAAATTAAGAGGGCACCAACAATCCCTTTTTTATGCCTCTAGAAATACTGCAGTCCATTTATCATTTCCTAGAAGGCCACAGGGTAAGAAAGAACATCACCTTACTTCTAGCCATTCTAACCTGAATGTTATCTTTTTGTATTATGATGGATACTTTAGATTAATAGTCTAAAGTAGGAAATAGTTCATAAGTGATGGGCATTTTAGCACTTTTATTGTGAATATTAATCATTTGCGTGTTATGAGTGGATTCTCTGCCCTTGTTGCCCTCTTTGTACTGTCTCTATTCAGGTGAAAAAAGTTTTTTGCCATAAAAAAATACATCAAAGTTATGCTTTGAGTAAATGTTATTCAGAAAAGAGATTTGTTTTCCGGTGGATAGCCTACAAAATGGCCATGGCCGGCGGGGCTGGACAGAAAGTACAAGGACAGAGAAGCAACAGCTAGGGCTCTGGTGGAAAGAGCTTAGATGAGGAAGGAGAAGGGCTTGTCCAGGGGGAGCCGTGCAAACACAGCACTGAAAACGAGGAGCTGGGGGCGCCTGACCCTCCTCCGGACCCAAAGTTCACTCGTGGCTGCTGTGAGACGGCAGGTTCTGCTCAGGTCACGGGATAAGCTTATGAGACTTTCCCTCTCTTTGGGGTGTGATTTCAGAGTTATGTCCTTCCAGTCAGGGACTCTAAGTTTGCAACAGCAACCATTAGAGTCCATCCGCAATCACATACTCAAACATCACAGGTTTTTACAATTCACATGTTCTCTTTCCACAGGAAAGATCTAGCGACAAGTCAATATTTTAGCCCATTTTCAGTAAAACATTAGGCCCTCCTTACCAAGTAGTCACCTTTCATGAGAAAATCAAACTGATAAATTCATTTGCTAATATAGCTCTTTATCTACGAATATAATGTTTTAGTATGATTCTCTTCTCTGTTCTATGCAAAATCAGATTCTTTAAACTTAATTGCATAACAGAAATGATTAATGAAGCATTTTCACTAAGATGTAAGCGAATTGTGTAAAACCAAACTCAGTTTTTAGAGACTGAAGTACACATCCAAGCAGACAGGGTTATCTCCTCTTCCTGGGGAAGAAAACAAGGGAGAACCTGAACTGTGAGCCACAGTTGGCTTTTCCCAAACCCCAGCACCAAGAGTAGAGAGAGTTCAAAGGGGGATGCACCCCTGGTCTCAGCAGCCCAGCTCCTGGCTGTTCAGCCCCTTCTCTCAGCTACGATGGAAAACAGTGAGCAAGAAATGTTCTGCTCTTTTTTAAAAAATTGTTTTATTTAGTTATTTTTAGAGAGAGGGAAGGAAGTGAGAAAGAGATGGAGAGAAACAGCAATTGGCTGCCTCATACTCATCCTGACCAGGGAAGAAACCCACAACCCAGGCATGGTGAGAAATTTTTGCTCTGGAGAAGAAATAAAAAGAGACGGGGAAGACGGTAAGGATTTGGCCTGCTGAGGTCCAGTTAATTTCAGGGGGACTTGAGAAGGACACCTCCCATACGTGATTTAAGGCAAGGCTGATCTTCAAATGGGCTGCATTAAAAATTTCAAATTTTCAGTAAAATAGCTATTGGTATGAAGATGCATTGTGTTTGTAGGGAAAACCATAAATAACCCAGACGCAGCTTATGTCTGTAACCCAGAGAATAGTTTCTGATTGGATTGTGCTTTCGGTAATTCATTACCCATCAACGAACACTATGGATTAACACATAAAATGTTTATAATTGGATTGCGATTCAGGATATGGAGCTGTATACACTGTGTGATTACAACTATTAATAACAACTGCTGTTCAACACTTTTCATATTTCATTTCCAGTTTATGCCACAATATGCCAAGGGAGATGAAATCCTCCATTTTACAGGTAAGAAAATGAGGCTTAAAGAAGTAACTCGTCCAAGATAAAGAAAAGAGTAAAAAATTGAAAGCTGATGATTTTGGAATCGTTCCATCAACAAAACTGTTTAAAAATTTCATAAGGAAAAAAACTTGCAAGAAAGGTGCCAAGGTAGTAACATTGCTTATATAATGGCATTGTATTATTTTTTATTGTCTATAAAGTGGTATTATTATAATGTTATGTGGAAAAAAATTAGGTAAGAAATCTAATTTTGACCATAATATAGTAATAGGGATCAAATTTATTCTTCTGCCTTAAAGCAAACACTAAACAAAGTACGTTATAAAGCCATAGGAAAACAGGCAAACCCCAAACAAAGCCAGAACTGAGTCTTGCTGAGTTGAATGAAAAGAATGTGGAAACTGGGAAAGCCAAAGTGACCGGAATCTGGGGCACAAAGTGCTGCAGAGGAGAGCTGTACAGAGACCTCTGGAAATCCGCAAGGTTTCCTTTGACTCTTCGTCTGAGCCTGCTCGGCACATGAGGATGAAGAAACTTCCAGCCAAAGAAAGGACCACAAGAAAGGTACAGTAAAAAAAAAAAAAAAAATCCCTAAAGCCCATAAATGCCTGGGAACACCACGTCTCCCACTAGGCAGCGCGTAAAATGTTAACAGAGAATGACGTAAAACATTAGAAGTACAGGGCCCCCGAGAGTGGGATCGATCAGCAGCACGTTAAAGACTGACCTCTACCCACCTGACACAGGTAAAAGCAGGCCTCAACAAGGTTAGGCTAATTCAAACGGACTTCGCTGCATTCCAAAACAAAGCCAAAAACATTTAAAGAAATAAAACAAACCACTACCCAACAATATAAAATTCACAATGTTTGGTATCCAGTCAAAAATTATCAGACAAGCAAAACAACATAACCAGGGGAGGGATCAATAAAAAGGAACAGGCTCCGTAACGAGAGAGATCATAGAATTATTAGACGGGGAGGGTAAAGCAGCTATTTTACATGTACAGTACGTCCTCAGTTAGCATCATTAGCAGGTTCTTGGAACTGTGGCAAAATACATATAACAAAACCAAGTTTACCATAGATTAATTACATAAACAAGAGTTAAATTCCTACAGCATCTCATCAATGTTATAACGCAACAATACCGAATAGAACAATGTTATTTGAGGACCTGCTATAACCCATAGGAGCATGATGAGAATAGAAATGGAAGATAAAAAGAACTTAAATAAAGTTTATGAAGGTGAATAATACAATGAATACAATGCTTGGGCTGAAAAATATACTAGATAAGATTGAAGACATAGCAATACTACAAGGAAGGAAGGAAGGAAGGAAGGAAGGAAGGAAGGAAGGAAGGAAGGAAGGAAGGAAGGAAGGAAACCTTTTTCCACAACCCTGTCGTGCTATTACACTTTCTCCTTTCCTTGACCTACTCTGAATCAGGTTGTCCTTCCACTCCCTTATCTGCTTTCTCAAGGTCAAAGAAAACCACTTTGTAAAACTCCAGTCAATTGTCAGTCTTTGAAGCAGACACTCGTGATGGTCTGTCTGCCTTGGGTTCCCTGGGCCCACCTGCGATTTTAGCCACAGCTGTGGTACAAAGTTTCATGCTCACTAGAGCATCTTTTTTTTTTAAATGAGTAGCAATTACTTTTTTTTCAGACTTTTATACCAGAAAACATGCCACAGTGAATATCCATTTCCACACATAATGCTGGTAAGTTTACTGTTATGAGATCTCATTCCAAAACATGGTTCCATTCTAAGCACCTTTAAAGATTTCCTAAGTTTCTACTCAATGCCCTTTTTCTGGTCCAAGAGGATCATTTTTTTTTTTTTTACTAATTTTAATTGAATTTATTGGGGCAATTGGTTAATACAATTATACAGGTTTCAGGAGCATAATCTGTAATACATCATCTGTATACTGTATCATGTGTTTACCACTCAAAGTCAAGTCTCCTTCCATCACCATTTTCCCCCTTTACCTTCTACCTTCTCCCACCCCTCCTTTCCCTCTGGCAATCACCATGCCATTATCTGTGTCCATGAGTCTTTTTCTTCCTCTCTTTCTCCTCCTTCTTTTCTCTTCTTCTTCTTAATTTAATTCCTTCACCCTTCTCAGCCAGCCCCCAACCTCACTACAGAATCTTCACAAGCACCTACCTTACTTCTCTCTGCTTTTCTGCCTCAAGGAGCCTGCAAAGCACAGAAATACAGGGCAGTTGACACTCCCCAGAAAACCCTCAACCAATAGGGTACTAGATACATGTCCCAGCTTCCCATCCTTTGATGTCCTGGTGGCACTTTGAACCCTTCTAAGACATCTTGGCGGAGCCGACTCCATAACCTAGAGCAGCCACCTCACAGACACTTTCTACAATACCTTTCATCCTCAGGGCCGCACCTTTCCCATTCTCTTGTTCCTCCTCCTGGCACCTCCCAAATAAATATCTGTACCAGAGACCTTGTCTGCAGGCTCTGCTTTTAAAGGAGCCCACACTACGGCAGCCCTGACCTAACTTATCAAGCACATTTGGCAAGGCTGGTCATTCTCTCCTCCTTGAAACAGAGTTGTACTTGTCTTCTCAGATATCAACTCTCCTGTTTTTCCTTCTGCTTCACAGATTGCTCCTTCTCAGTCCCTGCTGGTCCTCCTCCCTGACCTCTGGGCGCTCGGCCACGCCTTTCCCATGCCTATGCTCACGCCTTTGGGGACGTGAGCTAGTAGCATGGCTTCACGTATCACCCAAACGCTGATCACTCCCACAGTTCTGAAACTGAGACCAGGTCTTTGCCACACTCGGACATCCAACTGCCTATTAAATATCTCTACCAGATGTTAACTAGACATCTCAGACCTGATGCTTCCAAAACTAGACTCCCTGCCAACCCTCAGCTGCCCAAAACTCCTTCCACTGCCTTCTCTCCAAATTCATGGCAGTTCCTTCCTCCCAGTTGCTCAGGCCAAAATCCTTAGAATGATCCTTGGTATCTCTTTGTCTCATACCCCATATGCAATCTATCAGTGAATCCTGTCCATTCAATCCTCAAAATAATATACGTGTCATATTGGAGATGTGTGGGTGTGGGCGTGTGCTGAAAATCTAACCAGCTGTCCACTGCTCCCCCAGAATTGAGTTACCATCACCTCTGACCTGCTCCACCTAACTGGTGCCCGCCCTCATCCGCCTTCACTCAGCCCTCAAACAAGCAGCCGGAGCCACACTGTTACAATGTGAGTTAGATCACATTAGTTCTCTTCTCAACATCCTCCATAGCTTCAGTCCTCACGTGAAGGAAAATTCGAAGTCCTCACACTAGCTCACAGGGCTGCACCACCCTGCCCCATCTCCTAAACTCACCTCCTTCCTCTCTTACTTCACCCGCCCTGTTCCTGGCGCGCTGGCCTCCCTGCTGTTCTTCAGCCACACCGGGCACATTTCTGGCTCTGCCTCACCACATGTCTTTGAGAACTGTAGCATGTGAGTGGGAAGATAAAAAGTTTATGTGTTATTTGATACTAGTTGTGAGAGCCTTTTTTTTTTCAGCTGTGTCAGTTTTAGACTTAATCAAGCCATTCAGGCTTATTGCAAAAGGGCTGGATCCCCTTTTGTGAAATCTGTTGGATTCTGCTCCAAAAACACTGCAAAACAAAAAAAACCTTGGATGGATATTATAACTAATAAGTAAATAACAACCTAATTACTACTCTACTTGTGTGGTAAACTATTTTGCATAATATTTTTTAGTAACTTCATAATCATCCTACTATACACACATTTACATGTGTAGCTCCCTGCAAAATCACCATTTATCAAGCCACCAATAGGCATAAGCCTATCCCTTTAACAGTCCTTAGGAAATGAACTTGGATTCAGAGAGCATTGAACAGAGTCTGGCAGTGTAAACATAGCATGTCTGCCTCTTGACTTGAAGGACTTTGTTTTTGGTTTGCAGTTAATGAATTATAAAAAAGAAAAGCTTTTTAGACACCAAGCAAACAATCAATAAACCGATCTGGGTACTTTCAGGAGAACATTTCTTCAATACAGCATTCATAGTCCATATAATCTTGCTGCCTCTATTTCCTATGAAAGCAAGTGTGATGAGAGAAAAAGCCAAGAACAGAGTTTTCCACTTAAGAAGCAAGTGCTAGAATTATCATTACTGTGAGTCAAACAAGAGTAAGAACCTGAACTCCTTTCTACACAAGTGCGGTCGGGCGGGGGAGGTGCTCGCAGTGCATGCCGGGCTAGCCAAGAGAGAGCAAGCAACTGTTTGCAAAATTCAGGTAAACTCCTGAAGAACTGGTTGTTCTCTGTGCTTGAGTTGCCACATTTGAAAAACTGTAGGCTTCCTATTGTTGTGCATAAAAATCTGACCCTGCCCTGGCTGGTGTGGTTCAGCAGATTGAGCGTTGGCCTTCGTACTGAAAGGTCACTGGTTCGATTCCCAGACAGGGCACAAGCCTGGGTTGCAGGCCAGGTCCCCAGTTGGGGCCATGTGAGAGGCAACCAATCTAAGTTTTTCTTACACATCAATGTTTCTCTCCCTCTCTTTTTCCCTTCCTTCCTGTCTCTCTACAAATAAATAAATAAAAGCTTTAAAAAAAAAAAGAGAGAGAGAGAAAAAAAAAAACCTGACCCTGAGCATAGCAGCAGAGACAAGATACCCAGTCTATGAAGAGCCCAGTAATTCAAGGGTCCAAAATGGTTTCAATTCTTCTGCCTGTGCAGCTGCTTTTGGTTGGGACAAATAAAGAATGACAAAAAGTCAAACTCCACACTTTGAATCATCAGTAAATCAACAGGCAACAAAACTCTGTGCTTACAGTATCAACTTGACTCAAAAAAAAAAAAAAAAAATCCCAATTAGCTTTCTTTCAAATAAAAAGATGGCTTGCATTTTTAAATAGTCCTTCAGAGCAACTGTCATTTTCATAACAGCCAGTTGAGCCCCTCAGCCCTGTCACAGAGTCAAAAAGAAGACACAACATTGGCCTCGAGAAGAACATTCAGATTCACTAATTATCACCAGCACATGCACGAGCCACAGGCGGGCTGGAGGCATTTCTCATTAAAGCCAAAGCCAGAGGTTCCTGTCAGATGCACCTGATGTAGAGAACACCGAAGGGATAAACGTGGGGAGTTTCCTTCTTCAACGTGTTTACAATTTAGTTACTGGGTAGACATAATAAAGTTATTTTAGAAAATTAAGAAAATCAGTTAAAATTAAAGAATTTCAAATTCAGCAGACTCGGGCATTCCAAAAGACTTTTAAATTAAAAAATTGCGTATTTGGAATTCCCCATTGCTTGCAATTATCTGCTATTGGATACAAAAGCAACGACAGGATGAAGTCATTCCTTTCCCATTAGCAAACCGGGCTGGTCGGGCAGCTGCCAGGCCGCCTCTGTGACGTGGAGCGAAAGCAGGACGCAGCTGGAAGAGTGCCCCAGCACGACGATGGCTGAGAGTGGCTCCCTGTGATTTCTTTTTACTTGAACTACATATGGTCCCCTGCAAAAGGATCTCCGACAGTTCTGGGAGGCCAAATTGCTCTCTCCAGGCAAGGCTGGGAAACCTTCGGTTACATCCTACGGTGACGGTTATTCATCGCAGGGAGATGCCAGGGCATTTCTACCCCCATTTCATTAGATCCTCAAGCTAACTTGGTCCCTACTCCCCAAAACAGGTTCCAAATGACAGAGAACCACAGGGCTAACCTAATCCCACTGCCTTCATCTCCCCTGGGTGAGTGTTCCACTCGTTACCCCTTGTTTTTCCCATCTTCAGTCCTTCCCCTCCAGGGGCTGTTCCCGCCAAGCCTAGAAATGCAGTCAGACCTTCCCTTCTTCCCTTCTTCGCTCTCCTGTTGGAATGCTGCCGCCCTCTCAACCCTTCACCCTCTACAGAGGGAACAGCCTGCATCCACTAGCTCTGCCTCTCACCTCCCTTTGCACCTTAAGTACTCGCATCCAGTGGTGGCTTCAGCTCCCGTGACATCACTCAGCTAACACCAATTGGCAAGACATCAGCCACCCTGTCCCCGCCCTTTTGAAGACCTTCGCTCACTCCTCACCCTGTTTGATCTCTAGGCTGTAAGGCATTACATGGTTGTCTTCACCTTCCACGACCACACTCTCCCAGGGCTCCTCTCCTGACTCGGGCCACTCTTTCCTGGTCTCATTTGTGACGCTCTAGTCATGCCCCCACTCATAAACATGTGCACCTCTGGCCTCAGCCTTACCTCTTTTCCTTGCTCTCCTCACTCTCATCAAGAGATCTTATTCACTTGAGTGGCTTCCCTAAAGCCTATTCACTGATGTCTCTCCAAACCACCAATGCTCTCCTGACCTCTGGACTCATATTTTGAACAGGGTACCTTGCTTATCTATCCAGAATTCCCATATGCATCTTAAGTGTGTCCCAAAACAACTCATCTTTTTTTTAATCTTTATTGATTGATTTTAGAGAGAGATAAAAGAAGGAAGAGAGAAAAGGAGTAAGAGAGATGGGGAAAGAGAGAGAGAGAGAAAAACATCAATTTGTTGTTCCACTCATTTATGCATTCATTGGTTGCCTCTTGGTTGTGCCCTGACCATGGATTTGAACCTGCAACCTTGGCATATCCAGCAGACACTCAAATCAACTCAGCTAGCTGGCCAGGGCTACTCTTATCTTGATCTCCATATGTGCTTCTTCTCTTACCTCTTATTTCAAGCAATACAATTTTCATCCAACCATCTATAAAAACCAAATAATCTTTTCTTTTTCCTTAACTCACATATCTAATCTGAGATCTATAAAGCCCTGGATTCTATCTTCAAAATGTCTCTTACATCCATATGTTCCTCACACGTTGCCTGAGTTCGGCCCCTGAACATGTCTTACTTGGCGTGGTTCCCCAATTGCTAACTCACCTCTCCCTCCCCCTTCTCTTCTCCCCTCCCCTCTTCCATGTACATCCCACGACACTCCCTCCCATATTAAATACAGTTCCTCGAGCAGGAGAGATATAGATACAAGTATAGTTAGACCTGAGGGACTGGCACATTTCCCTGAGTAAGCCCCTGGGAATCTAACACAACAGCAAATGGACTGTGACGTGAAGGCCTAAAAGACAAATAAAAATTTTCTTAGTACACTAAATGAGGTCCTCTGGGATTGGGCTCCAACCGAGCTCACCTGCACTCACTCACTCCCCCAAGTAATTCCTATGCAGGCATCACACTGAGCCACAAAGCATCCAGCCAGGAACCCAGTGGTGTGGGGACCCCAGACCCCGACACGGGCTCCCGCTGCCTGGAGTGTGCTGCGCCTCCCTTCTTCCACACCATGCACATGCTCTCTCCTGGCGCCTGGCCCTGCTCAAAAGTCATCTCCCGCGGGTAACTCCTCCTGCCCCACCGAGTGGAGTATCAGCACTTCCTTCAGCACTCTGAACGTACCCCTCTCCTGGCACCTAGCACCCCATTTACATATGTGATTGTGACTGCGAGGTCTTCTTCATGTTGCAAGAAGCCAGGGCCGTACTTGGCCTCCGGTACGAACTCGATGAACAAACCTCGATTCCACGGCTAGGGCTGGTGCCACACACAATGGAGCAGGATGATTTATTGGGATGTGAATTTGTCCTTTCTTCCTGCTGCTATTGCTGTTATCGGCATTTTTCCATCTCCCTCCCAAGATGGTTGACAACTGTACATTTGGAGTTCTGGACTCCTTGGCTGGAGTCACAGGAGGTTTCAATGGCTTTCATGTATTGCAGGTTCATAAATGGAAGTTCCCATCCAGACAGAGGAGGGCCTCTGCCATAAGGGGAAGAGCACAGACCTTCCTAAGAGAGGAAAGGAATGAGTTTGAAAGACTGCACCTCGTCAGAAACCCAGGCCCCATTCCCAACATGCCTGGATGTGGGGGTGGGAGGTGCTTCAGAAAGCCTACAAAGGAGGGACACTATGTCCCAGAGTGACCAGTGGTGTGAACAGCCTGGGGGACAGGGAGGGGTCATCTGACTCGACACTGACGCTGCAGCATATCAGACTGTGCGACTGTCATGATGGAGAAGACTGGGCCCCACCCCAAATCTGCGGCTCTGCCTTAGCCTGGGATTCTTACATGATCCCACGGAGGGGGTCAAGCTACCTCAGCAATGATTGAGTTTGAATTTTCCTTCTGGCTGGGCAACTACGTCAATGCAATTTAGAAAAATAAGGTCTTGTGACCTAAAATAATATTAGGATCTAAAAATAATACCAACTACCCAATGCCCTTGCAAATCCTCAGGAAAGTTACCGGATCAGAGCATCTTGGAAACAGCTTTGGGACATACCAGTCCCTTCTTATTTTGAACACACATTATCTAACACGCCAAGATACTATACTACACAGGCGATAAAATTTCTTGCACAAATATATCTGTTTAAAACTATTAGAAAGTCTTCTCATAGTATGTGCTGCGACATATCTCTTCAAATGATATTGGTTCACAAAGCCAAAGGCCAAAAAAACCGAAGGTGACGAATTCCACCTTTGCAGGAAGACCGGGTTCTAAGAAGGAAGCTGACATTTGGGGAAGTACAGTTCTCAAGCGTGGCCACAAGGTGGCAGAGTGACTCCGTCCACCAGAAGCACATCCTTAACATCTAACCGTTCTGGGACCCGGAGTTTGTTACAGGATCCAGGAGACACTTAACATAGGATAGTTAGAAAGCCTGTTTCTAGAGTACTTTTCTGCTGAGGGATTTATTCTCATGTTCCCCTTTTATAGAGGCAGGCTCTGTAAGAGTCTTACTGTGACGTCGGTAGTTTTCAGATATTAAAGCACAGCTCAAGGATCAGCGTCCGTGCTCAGTGGAGGATCGATGCCTGTAATGAGGCCTGGCCCTGCTCACTAGCACAGTTACCGCTGCGTTGAAGTTTAATTTGAAACCCCTTCTGTCTCACAGGCCCCCAAAGAAGCAGAAAGGAAAGACAAGCTCAATGTCAAACATTTAATCCAAGGCTGTTGAGCCACTTGTCCTCAAACCCCTCGCCTCACTGCCGTCAGGATGGGTTAGCGCTCCTTCTGTAGGGGAGATGGCAAAATCCACAGACAGCAACCAGAAAATGGTCATGAATTCATGCGAGAAAATAAACACCTAATTAATATTAAGTTGAATACAAGAAAATTTTTTCAGGTAAGTGTAGAAAATCCTAATGGAAGAAATACAGACAGACATAAATAAACGCAGAGCAGTATTACCTATGACTAAGGGGCCAACCAGTTTACTTCCCTGCCCCCGCCTCACATAATTCTGTCAGCGGTTAGTACACTCTATAGTTAAATCCCTTTTTCTTAAAGTGGTTGAAGAAAATCTCTTGTCTGCAATAAAAACCCTGATGCTCACAGAAGACAAGGAAATTAATGAATTGCTACATCACTCTACAGGAAAAAGATAATCATAGAGGGGGGAGAGGAAAATGATGGAGGACGGCTCAGGAATGGCCAATGGATTTTAGAATGGGCTACCTCACACTCAGTTTCAAGCTGTTTCTGTTACTAAAACATACGTACGTTTCTTCAATCACCTCAAACTATCGAGTGGTCTTCTACATACTCAAATGTCCTTCAAGGGAATGAAGTGTACGTGTTTGTGTGAGGTGAGAAAAATGGATTCGGTTCCTCATCTGGGTCGGTGCAATTTAGACTAAGAGTGTCTTAGACTCATCCGAGGAAAAGCGCAGAGATCAGGAGAGGCTTAGAATCTGGAACGGAGAGTTAGAATAGACCATGATAAATCAAGCTCCAGGAATTCGAGTTCTCTAATGTGTAGGAAGGAGGATGTGGGAGCACCAAACTCAAGCTGACCTCTGAGTCACACAAGCACACACTGCTTGTGACCCTGTGGCTCTCAGACTTGGCTGGCACCGGGGTCACAGGGAATGGGCCGTTAGAGCGGACTGCTGAGCTCTGGGAGTTTCTCAGTATGTCAGGTCCCAGCAATGCAACTCTGGTTAACATTAGGATATTTCTTTTTTCCAAGCCCTGACTGGTGTGGGTCAGTGGGCTGGGCATGATCCCGCAAACCGAAAGGTCGCCAGTTCAATTCCCAGTCAAAGCACAGGCCCGGGTTGCGGGCCAGGTCCCCAGTTGGGGGCATGTGACAGAGGCAACCTATCAGTGTTTCTCTCCCTCTCTTTCTCCCTCCCATCCCTCCTCTTTAAAAATAAATAAATGAAATCTTTTTTTTTAAAGTATTTCTTTTCTGAGCAAGGTAGTTATTATTTCAGGCTTTACTATCTTAATGTTGTCTAAAGAGGGGCATGATATTTTAAACAAAAATCTAGTTGGAGAAGTAGATGCTGAAAATTTCAGGGGGGTGTGGCAGACAGACTCTAAGATCATCTCCGGTCGTCTCCACCTCCTAGTACCGATGTTCTTACTTCATCCCTCCTTTGGACCTGAGGCAAACTCCACAACTTGCTCCTAACCAATAAAATATGGCAAAGGTAATGGGATCTCAGTTCCATGATTCTGTCACATAGGATTTTAATTCCAGTCTTGCTAGGACACTCTGTCCCTTGCTAGCTTTGCGGGAGGAAGTGGCCCTATGGGGGAAGTTCATGTAGGCAGGACCTGAGCGCAGCCTCCAGCCAGCAGCCAGCAAAAAAGCAGTTCCTCAGCAGCCTGCAAAGCCCCGAACCCTTCTTCCCTAGTCAAGCCTCAGGCCTTCAGAGGAGAACTCAGCCCTGGCTGACATCTTAATGCTGGCCTTGCCCAGACTCCTGGTTTCCAGAGCTGTGAGTGACAAACATGTGTTGTTAAAAGCCTCTATGAGCCCTGGCTGGTGTGGTTCAGTGGATTGAGTGCTGGCCTGTGAACCACAGGGTTGCTGGTTTGATTCCCAGTCAGGGCACATGCCTGGGTTACTGGCCAGTTCCCCAGTGAGGGGTGCATGAGAGGCAACCACACATTGATGTTTCTCTCCCTCTCCTTCTACCTCCCTTCTCCTCTAAAAATAAATAAATAAAATCTTTTTTAAAAAGCCTCTAGGTTTGTGGTAATTTCTTAGGCAGCAATAGCTAACAATTACAGGGGAGTACGAGTAAAAAATAACCATATAACTATAATTATGACCGTAATTATCACCACTAAATCTAACAATCAATTTTATGCTAATGGCCTATTTAGGAGAGACATTACAATGCACCTCTCAAAAGCCCGAGGAGAGGATGGTGAGGGACGAGGGCCTGTCTGCTCCCTCCTCCCTGTGGAGGGGCCGGGGAGGGCCGGTTAAAGGCAGCCCCGCTGCTGGCAACTCTACGAACTCGAGATCGGCAGAGCCAGTGTGTCTAAGCCAAAATGGAAAGAAATAGTAAAACGGAAGGAAAACACAGATTGGCAGATAGGAGAATTAGAGCATGAGCTAGGAGGCAAGGGAAACAGGGACTGTCAAGATGGGCAGTGGGGCCCTGGCCAGAGAGCTCAGCAGGTTAGAGGATTATTCCGATCCCCCAAGACTGAAGGTTCAATCTCTAGTCAGGGAACATACAGGAAGCAACCAGTGGAAATCCATGAATAAGTGGGAAAATAAATCTTTCTCTCTCTCTTTCTCTCCCCTTCCCTCCCCTACTCCCTCTCTCTCTCTCTCTGTCATCAATAAATCTTTAAAAATTTAACCCTGAGTTGGAGCATCATCCTGTACACCAAAAGGCTGAGGGTTTAATTCCCCATCAGGGCACGTACCTAAGTGGCAGGTTCGATCCTCATTCAGGGCATGTGCGGTAAGCAACCAATTGATGTTTCTGTCTCACAGTGATGTTTCTCCATGTTTCTCTCTCCCCACCTTCTCTCTCTAAAATCAATAAATAACTAAGTTTTGTTAAAAAGATAGTCAGTGGGAGGGCCTCCCAGGGCAGGACTGTGGGACAGACAAAGGCTCCTCCTAGAACCTGAACAGCCAAGGTCAGGACTATCAGAGACCAGGCAGATGGGATCATTATATGTGGACATTACTGGAAGATTAAGCCTTTTGTAGCTGAGTAATGGGATAACCAGCAATTTCCTCAGGTTTATCAACACCATTAGACAGGCTTTTATAAGACTTCAGAGCCAGGGGGCATTAAACTCTGGGGAGGCACCCTGAAGCAACATCGACCCAGAGCTGCAGCCTCATCGCTCATGCCCAGGAGAGGGGTGGGCTGCAAACCCCAAAGAGCTCACCGAGAGCAAGTCAGCAGAGGGGTCCCAGAACCCACCCTGGATCTTCAATGAAAGAAGCAGCTGTGGTAGCCCCTGTAAGAGCCCACCACCGAACTCTCCCTCGGTTATTAAAAGTCATTTGTGCGCAGGTGCACCACAGGCTCACGTGCTCACTGCACACCCTGCACACACCCGGTCACAGCAATAAGCACGGGAAAGAGCATGTCATGATGACTGCTTCTATTTAAAATCTGAGCTCTGCACCCTTAGGGAATTTCACCTAGATCTTCATCCCTAGAGTCTTTCCTTGCTGAACAGGTCATTTGGTCCTAATTTTATATTTTTCACAGAGAAAAGTGGAATCAATGACTGGGGACCCCATCTCTGAAAGTCAGACTTGTAGTATTAGGTTCTTGTAGTATTAGGTACACACTATGGGAAGGATCTTGTGGGGATGAGGAGACATGTGTTAACTTAATGTCTACTATGTGCACCACCTAAGGTAATTCTTGCAACTCAGCATGGAATAAGCCAGGGACATCAAACTCATTTTCACCGGGGGCCACATCAGCCTCGCCGTTGCTTTCAAAGAGCTGAATGTAATTTGAGGACTGTATAAATGTAACTCCTCCTTAACAGGTAATGTTAAGGAGTTTATGCCAAAACAGAGTTTGGCATTGCCGCTGGGTAGAAACAAGGTGGAGGGCCGGATTCAGCCTGCGGGCCTTGTGTTTGCCTCCTGTGGAATAAGCCAAAGCCCCCGGGAAGTGAAGGAACTTACCTGAGGTCATCCAGCCCATGAGTGGCCAGGCCAGAGTTCAGAACTTGGGCACCTTGGAAATGCAACCTGTCCTTTCTTCTACCATCCCACACTGAGTTCATCAGTCTTTGGAAATTTCTATTGAGTTAACTTGACTGGAAACCTAATTGTGGTTGGAAATAGATTATATTTAAAGCAGCATGTAAATATACCAGTACATAAGCAAGGGGAATTTTTACATAGGGTGGGAAAAATATTTTGATGTCCCTTAACCTTTGCTCCATTATAAATCAAACTATAAAATGTGATTTATTGCTGCCCTAAAATTAGAACTCTCATGAATATTAGACATTGGCGATAAGAAAATCTGTTGTAGCCCTGGCTGGGATAGCTCAGGGGACTGAGCATGGGCTGAGAACCAAAGGGAGTCATCAGCTCAATTCCCAGTCAGGGCACATACCTGGGTTGCAGGCCAGGTCACCAGTGCGGGGCCACGTGAGAGGCAACCACACATCGATGTTTCTCTCCCTCTCTTTCTCCTTTCCTTCCCCCCCATAAATAAATAAATAAATAAATAAATAAATAAATAAGGGTTATAAAAAAAGAAAAAGAAAGAAAATCTATTGTAAAAGGATGATATCTGTGCCTCAGTCTAAACTGCCTAAATCAGATGTGCATATTCCGTTAATGGGAGGATGATGCTGCATGTAAGAATTTTATTTGCAATATGTGCTTCTGATACTTCCTTAATTGATTAGAAAGAGCTGTCAGTGATTTTTACTGTCATTTTAACATACGGATAATCATTGTTAAATGGCACAATGGGCATCTTTTTATCAATCTGTAATGCTACGTAATAGTGGTTAATTACTAAATGATAGCCAAGTGGCCTAGAAGGACAAATGTCATCCAAATCTACCACATCTGGGAGGAGGTTTATTGCTCCCAGGAGATCTGGCCCAATTCCATCACAAAACCGAAAATCAGCTCAGTCAAGAAAAGGCTTTGCTGGGCTTAGTCCATCAAAGACTCCAGCCTGAAATGAAAACATATGGGATTCTACTCAAACAGGATGAAATTAGTCATTCTGACTTTCAAAATGTTTTATTAGGGTAACATCGAATAAGTAAATCAGTCCAGATTACTGTCTCCAAACTCACATGTACGGTTTTCTTCAAGAATTTAATCCTTGATTTAATAACAGGAGGAGGAGTTTGGAAAACAAAAACAGAACAGGCAGCTTCTCAGAACCTTCCCTCAGCACCATTCACCATCACCCGGGCTCCAAACCCAAAACCAGGGCACCACCCGAGCGTGTCAGATCAGCACCCTTCTCTGAACTCTGGTCGTTGTTCTGTAACGTTAACAACAAAAAAGAGGGAAAAAAGAAAACAAAAAAAGGAAAGAGGGATGATTGTAATAATAGGATGCCTTACATTCGCTTTCAGAATACCTCCTCCCAAAAAAGTGAGAGAGAGAGGCTATAAGATTGGCAAAAACATCAATTGCCGAACCTGGGTAAGTTGAGTACGTGGGGGGTTGTTACACTAGTCTCTCCTCTTTTGTGTGGATACGAAATTCTCTGCAACAAGCAGTTTTGCTGACGTTATCATCTCAAACCAGACTTAGGAGTCTTCCAACATTATTTCTTTCAGAAAGTAAACTCAATAGAATGAGACCACAATGCCTAGAATTACAGATCGGTATCCAAGGGCTGTCTTTTTTTTTCAAATTTAGAAAAGAGTTGCACGAACAATACAAAGAACTCCTAGATTCACCAAATGTTAAAATTTGCCGCATTTTCTTTACTCTTTCTTTCTTGTATAACACACATATACCTATAAATGCGCACATTTATACATACATTTTCCCTAAACATGAGATTTAGTTGCAGACATCGTGTCTTCTTACCCCTAAATTCCTCAGTTTCCCCGAAGAAGAAAGACATTTCCCTCCAAACTGCAATAAAAATAGCACATGTAGGGAATTAACATTGTTGCAAGGCTTCAACATCCAATCCACACTCAAATTCCACCAATTACCGTTACACTGTTCTGTGCGGCACCTGCCCCCATTGGTCTGCTTCAGTCTGGAACAATGCCTCTGCCTTCTCTCAGGACGCTCACCCCAGTGCCACGTCCCTCAATTCGGGTTTGTCAATATTTCCTCCTAATTAGGACAAGGTTATACATTTTGGGCACAAGTGGCATTGTGTCCTTCTCAGTGCTTCGTATCAGGAAGCACAGGACATCAGCTGGCCCCGTTACTAGTGACTTTGCGTGGTTCAGGGAGTGTACCCCAGGATTCTGCACTGTAAAATTACCATTTCCCCTTTGTGATTAATAAGTGACCTGTGGGGAATGTCTCCAAGGATGTAAACATTCCGATTGTCTTCAAGTTTTTACAAAATAGTTTGGCATCCATGGATGATTCTTGCTTGAATCAACTATTACTATGATGGGTGCAAAGTAGGAATTTTCAAACTTAGCCTGCGTAGTTTCTACATGGCATCATTCGTATACTTTTTAATGATTATTATTGAAAATAATTTTACTGAAGAATTTGAGTCCATTTCCAATCAAAGTCAAGCAATTTCCTTTTAAATCCTAAACATCCTACATCCTGAGCATCTCAACTAGCTGGGAGAGTTTCATCACTTTTACCTACTTGGGGTCTAAACTTGATTTTCCCTCCCCTGCTCTCTCTTCCGTCCATCCTCCAGCAATAAACACAGAGTAGAAACTGCTGACGGAGTAGGCAGGAGAGGGAGAGAGGAAACTTCAGGCCGCTGACCAGTAAATAGATGAGAGGGAACAGAACAGCCACTGGTGGGAGTTACCTGGGGGTTAGCGACAATCGGCTTGTGGATGGACCAGGCAAAGTGACATCAGACCAACCAGTAAGCTAGGAGCAACCAGATAGGGACCAGATGTTTCACTTATGATGCCAGTTGTTCATCAACAACAACCCCCAAGACCCACCCACCCAAGAATTGCATGAGAGTTCTGGGGCATAATATAGTTACATATTTCCAACATTGCCCAAACCTGCCTGGCTGCTCCCGAGAAATTATTCTCATCAACAAACTACAGTGAGTTCAACAATAAAGACTCCTAAGAAGAAGTATTAATAATGCAACAAATGACATAAATGGAAGAAAAATACTTCACTCTGATCTGGAAACACAAAATTATCTGGAACGCCCATCACAGAGGAACTCATGAAGCATAGTTCAGATACTTAAGTACCACCACTTTGTATAATAAACCAGCTGCTTGTGCAAATGGGTTTTTTTTTCCTGTTAGTCTCTTGTCCGTTCTCTATTATAATTTCTCCCCATTTTTTAACCTTTTAAAGATCTCATAAGCCTGACTTATCCAAATAAAACTCTGAATCGCTCAAGGGGAATTTAGTTTGAGGATTTCAAACTCCCATTTCATAACTCAGTGAGACAAAGTGTAGGTGCTCAGAGTCCTCCGGAATCCACCCTGAAACAGCGTGCCTTTCCCACACAGGGACATTTTCTTTCTATTGATGACATTCTTTTTTTGTGAATGTTATAAGTTCCCAGGCAAACATCTTTAAAATACCTTTGCATTTTGTATACATTTACACGCCACATTCATAACGAAGGTCCTTCTGGATTCCTTCCAAAAAAAGACTGGAGAAGACGATTCAGACTTTGCCTGGCTTAGAACCAATTCAATTTTTCTCTCAAGAGAAATTCCTTAAAATGGAGAAGGCTGTCCGTTCCGGCCCAAGGCAATACTGTGCCCAGGTGTGATATATCTTAATGAGGCCATGCACTCCATGCAGGGTGGCAGGACAGGACTGCCGCTCTGTGATCCTGCCTGCCTCTCCCCAGTCATTCCCTCGCTGCAGAGGGAAGGAGGAGGGCAGGGAGTGCAGCAGCTTCATTAGCACCTGGAACTTTGTTAGGAGTGAAAATTCTCAAGCTATATCCCAGACTTACTGAATCAGAGGCTCTGGGGATAGGACCTGGCAATATACATGTTTTTAAAGATTTTATTTATTTATTTTCAGAGTGAGGAGAAGGGGGAGAGAAAGTGAAGGAGAGGAACATCAATGTGGCAGAGAAACATTGATCAGTTGCCTCTGGTGCGCCCCTAACAGGGGACCTGGCCTGTAACCCAGGCATGTGCTCTGACCAGGGAATCGAACCGGCGACCTTTCGGTTTGTGGTACAATGCCCATCCCACTGAGCCACACCAGTCAAGGCAGGCAATCTGTTTTTAACAAACTCTAGGTGATTATAATACACATTAAAGTCTGAGACTTACTACCTTTAAGAAAAACTAAATCCAGCATATTTTTGAAGCTCTTGGAATGATTCTGATGTGCCAGAGCTAACCAAAGCACTCCACGTGGGGGAGGGGCCCTGCGCTCTGGAGTTTCAGGGGCACCTCCCCACAGGGGACTGTGGGCTTTAAGGTGCAGACATGGTCAGGATTTGTGGAGAATTTTCCAAGACGCTGGCTGAGATTATGTCCCTTCTCTTCATTTCTATAGTAGGGACACACAGTTACTTCTGAATAAGAGCAAAAATGAACTACTTTACCCCTACACTCTGGAAACCTTTCAGAGTTCCATCCCAGCTGAGAATGAACACAATTAAGATTGAGCCTAAAAATTAACTCAAGAGCTAAACTGGTTGAATATCACCATAATTTTTTTCCATAAACAAAACCAATGGCATAAATTTTGGTTCTTCAGTACCGTTGAATATACCATGTAAGGAAGTAGAAGAAACAGTTGTCTAGAGAAACTGGTAAAGAGCATGAACAACTTTTTTCTAGGAATCCAATGTATCACCTTTACCCAAAGTATAAGAAAATGAATAACAGACTACTGTCCCACTGTGTCGAGCCTATAAATATGTCAAACCCCTTTGCCTTTGTTTTTCTTAAATACAGGAATAGGCCAAACCTAATTATCTTCCTCTTTACTGAGTCTTACTTTGCCAATAAAAGCTTAAATCCATTTTTTTCTTCTTCTGGACCACAAAAAAAAAAAAAAAAAAAAAAAGGTTAAGCCAGACTGCACTGTTTACAAATAAGCAGAGAACATGGGAGACTTAGTCCAGATTAGCTGGTTTTCTTATAAACAATTGACCTGCATGTAAGTGACTTGAAAGTGGGGAGAACGTGTTGGCCTCCCCGCACATGCGCAATGAGGGCACAGCGGGAAGGGAGGGTGACCGCCCTCAGCTGAGGGCAGCCATGGCCGTCACTGTGTGAGAGACATGCCAGCTCTGTCCTGACTTCTAGTGACTTCCAGAGGTTTAAAAGACAGGTCTGTTTAGCTATAAAAACCCATGCTTTCTGCACCATACTAAAGCTGTGTTCTTGGCTGGGATAAGAGATGAGAGAAAAATAATAATAGGTGACTGCAGAAATGTTGGCCCAGATCTTTGTCCCTTCTCACTTCTCAAAAATGCCTCCCAAAGGGTGTCTCGAATCAGCACATCATTCATTCATTCAGTGCGTTTCTAGTGTATGTACTATGTATGGGCTTTGAACAGAGCACCTTCTATTGTACATTCTGGGCATGCGGCAGGTGTGACCAGCAGTTCTACTCTGATCTCCCTTTGAGACCCCGCTAACACATACAATATATGTGTGATATAATAATAACATTTAGCTTCCCATACATCTAACTTAACCAGCTTTCATAGACGTGACTCCATTTCCAACAGCACTGAGCCAATAAAGCGGTGGTGCCAAAATGCCACAAACAGGCCAACTCAACGCTTCCAACACTTCCATTCAGTAGCTTTAACCCGACATATCCACACGCTAACCACATTCGCTGCCCATAGTGACCAGATGTGGTTTTTGGCCAGCCCTCAGCTGCCTGCTGGGAACATGGCCCGAGTGGGGCCACAGGGCCGCCCAGCAGTCCGGGTACCCTTATCCCCAGAAGACGAGCCTGTAAACCCAACCCAGAACTTGAGGCGAACCTTGAACTCACAGCTCCAAGAGCCAGTGGCGCCTTGGTGACAGGACTCCACAAAGATTGGCTCTGGGCCTGAGGGCAATGCCCCAAAGGGCTGCGATGGCAGGCCCCTCTGCCCCACCGCATCGCAGCGTCCCCTCCATCTCTGTGCGGCGCACACCCTTCTGCCACATCCCTCCGGAGCTGGCTGCCAAGACCACCTGAACCTCCGAAGTCCTGCCTGGTAGCGAAGGGTGATGGTCAGAGAAGCAAGGGCCCGTCCGGGGGCGAAGGGAGACCCCAGCCACTGGTCCCGCGAGCCCGGCATAAAGACAGGCGTCGCAAAGAGGAGAACTTCCCATCCCCGGTCCCTGCGGCCTCCCACCCGGGGCCTCCACAGCACGAGCGCACTTACTGTCAGTCGCCATGGTTCGACTCCGGGCTGCGGGGCGGCCGCCGGCGGCTGGGGGACCCTGCGCGAAGCCCAGCCAGGCGCGCGCTCTTCGCCAGGCCCCGCGCGCTCGGGGGCCGCGCCGCGCACAGCCCCTCCCGCCGCGCGCCCCCGCCGCGCCGCCCGGCGCCCCGCCGCTGCCTCCCCACCAACGCCCCGCCGGGGCCCTGAGAGCTCATCCCCGCGGGCAGAGCCAGCTGAGCTGCCGGCGCCTGGCAGCTGACCCACCCCAACCCGGCCTAACAGCATCCGCACCCCTCACCACCCCTCCCCCAATACAGTGAATGCAGCCACTTGGAAACGCTCCTGGCCACACCAGGGCCACCTCTCCAGACTATCTTTCCCACTCTATTCACGACTACATTCTAGTTTTCCCGTCACTTCTTCCAGTTTCCACCTGGAAATTCTTGCCTCGAGGTTCCTACCTGTGGCTTGGGACACACTAGTCAGTGCTCAGCCCCAGCTGTAAGGAGCAAAATGTGACAGAGTTGAGAGTGGAAGACAACCTGGGCCAGGTGCCGGACATTAATCCTCCAGCGCGCGGGAACTTTAGGAAAATCTGGCCAACACACCATCCTGGTAGGTCCCAAGGGTCCTGTGTCCCGCGTATTACCGTCTGTGTTTGTCTCCAGTGGGAAAACAGCGTCTGGCACACAGTAGGCTCTCAGTACATATCTGCTGGGTGGGTGCTGTGTGATTGGAGACTTGCGTGAGTAAATGAATTAGTTGTCAACTGACTGGATGCCAACGGGGGTGAACAACTAGCTGGCATATGACCAGGGGACAAGCCACAGCCCTGCCAGCAGACTAGGAGTGGATGCTGGGATCGGTGGATCAGCCTGGATGAGCTGACCAGGCCATTTTGTACCTCACAGGCCATTTGTGTTTTGGGGGGACTCTGAGCTGAAGCTGTCTATAAAAGTTAACTATGTCTTCTTGAAGTCTGGAAGCCTATTTCTGATGGACTCTTGGGACGTCAGGGAGAGTGGTACCTGAGACCCCCAGATCCCTTATGTAAAGAAGCAAACATGTGTCCTGAAGCATATGGCAGGGTATTTACTTCTCACAGATACAATCTGCTGCACTCGGGGATGTGTATTCAACCCCATCAGTGGGGGTCACACCAGCCCTAGGCTAGACACTGAGAAGACACCAGAGTAGGTGCCATCAGAAGCAGCTCCCCCCTGGCTGGGCACACGCAGGAAACAACCAGAGAACAGCACAGCCATCCTTTCTGAGGAGGTCACAGAGCACAGGTAAGGTGGCCATGGATATTCTGGGTGGGCTCCACATCCAGAGTCAGTACATCTGGAGTGGGACCTAGGGGCATCGGGGTGTCATTTTTCTTTTTAATCTTTGTGTGTTTAGAACAGGTGATTCTGAAGCACCCCTAGTTAACAACAACAGGGATCTGGCCCACTTGTCTTTCACAACAACCCTCTGTGGTAGGCCCCAAAGCCAAAAGATTTGAAATGAGTTAGACAAGAAAAGGGGGGGAAATAATTAAAAACGAGCCTGGAGCTTTGAGCCTATTCGAAGCTCAGAAATGAGGAAGTCAAGCTTGTTTGAGGTTAAAGATGGTGAGTTGGGATTGGACTCATTTGAAAATCAGTAGGACGTTTGAGAGGCTCTTTATTCATCAATTGAACCTACTTTCTAAGTCAGAAAGAGGAAAAATGGTAAGTCAAAGTGGAAGTTCAATAAATGTGTTCTGGATGACTGACCCGTTAGATAGCAGGTTTATTAGCCTGGAGCCAGACGTCAGACGAGAAGGGACTAAGGAGTAAGTGGATTTTGAAGAGGTGAAGGGTGCAAGTGGAGATAATTCTCTGAAAAAGTTTGGCAGGGAAGGGACTCAAAGGACATGGAGAGCTTCGAGGGAGAGCAGGATTGAGGTAAGACTAAGTTTTGGGTCTGGTTTTGGTTTTTTTTTTTTTTTTTTTTTTTTTTTTTTAAGATAGAGGATTGTTCATCAGGGAAGATATTTCTATCTGCACATTCAAGCACATAAAAGGAAAAAACTTCACTTTTCTATAGGGTCTGACAGAGTAAGGCTTGCTTGAATATGGTTGGTAGGGTAATAATAGGGGTGTAATAATTTAGAGCTTTAATTTGAATATTTCACCTAAAATGTCATATGGTGTGCCTGAGCTGTAATTCTGTTATGTTACAGAATTACATGCTCATGATTTTGTAATAAAAGATTTTGCAATAAAAAGGGGCGTTATTTTGCTGGACTCCCTATAACTAAATTAACCTTTTGGCCCAAGTCCTCATTCTACCTGTTATTAGGAGGTTGATTTTAGTCAGTTCAGGGTAAACTCCATCCATTCAGGTTTTCCTCATGCAATTCAGAGTTGTCCTCCCCCATTTTTTGCTGGGGATGCATCCCACTTTGGAGGAAAGGGTTGGAGAGCAGTAGGGATGTGAGGTGGTATCTGGCCCTCAGAGGTCAGCACGGTGATGCACTTCTTCAGTCGACTTCGGAGCTCCTCACGCCCCCGCACTTGCGGATGGCCTCAGTTATCGGTCCGAGCGCGACACCCAGGGCTCTGTTCTCTTGCCCGCACCCAAAGCCTCCCCATGTCTGACTTTTTCCCCTTGACTTTCCCATGGGGAAATAGGACTCTCTACCCATATCCTCAGGAAGTCTGTGTGGTCTCAGGCCTTTTCTACCAGGCCACATAACCATTCCTTGCTCACTGATCCCTTAGCATGGTGCCTAACGGGGACTGCATACTTCACCAGCAAAGAAGATGTTGAATATGACTGTGAGACAAAGGCTCCTTTAGTTCTCAACTTCCATAATCTCTCTGGAAGTTCTATCACCCCTGCGCCCGCCGCCCAGTTCTTGGCAATGGGACTTTCCTCTAAGAAAGCGAGTGGAAGGAGTGGGTATGGATGTTTTCAACTGCATGTAACTGCATAAGGGTAGCCTACACAATAAGAACTTACTATCTCATATAACATGGCGCACGAAGGGGGGCGGTGCCATGGTTGGTTTAGCAGCTCCGCAACGTCCATGAAGACTCAGACTCTTTCCGTCTTCCTACTCTGCCAGCTGCAGCCTGTCAGCAGTTCCCCTCATGATCACAGTGAGATTGCTGCAGCACAGAATCTCATATCCTCACACAAAAATATTCCAAAAGCCAGGAGAGGGGGTATGCCTCCCTATCACTCTTTTTATTAATGAATACAATCTTTGTAAAAGCCCTCAGAAGTTTTCTCCATCAATTCTAGCTGCGATGGAGGCTGGGAAAGGAAGTGTCTATTCTTTTAAGCTTCTATGACATGAGGTGGGTTCTGCCAGCAAGGAAGAAGGGGTTAAGGAAGGGCACCCACCACCAACAGCTGCCTTTGTCTTCTCACACCCCCGGTGGAATCTCACCTTGTTGCTCTGCTTGATGACCCTTCCTCTCCCCATGGCCCAAGAACTCAACCTCCTAAGGGGCTGGAAAACTGACTCCCAAAAGATCCTATATTCTTGCAAATCTTTGTATCTTTTACCTAAACCATCATAACTTTTAAAATTGAAAAGCCAAGATTGTGGCTTCTATGTTTCTCCACACAATCCAAGGCTGTAGATGCCCAGGAGACCCGCAGGTAAATGAAATTACATAACAGGAATGAAAAATACATGTCAGTACCAAGCTGGGGTGCCAGTAGTTCCAAAGGAAGAAGGAGGAGCCGCTGGAGGGGGAGGATCTAAAGTATAGAGAGGCAGGAAAGGGCATCTAATGAAAGAGTGGCTGGCATCACCAGTATAGGCAGGGTTTCTTTCACCTTAAAGAGAAAGCCCCATTTTCGGTTTCAGGAACTCAAGTTGAGACAAAGAAAGCAATGACACAAAAGGGTTTTGTGATTGGAAGAGGGAGGCCGAGGGAGCTCAGGCACTCTATGTGGTCCCCAAGTTCTCTATAATGGATGCTTAGTTGCCAAGAAGGAAGGAAGCAGAGGATTTAGGACAGTGGGGAAGATTTTAAGCTGCCTCTGTTAGTAATGTGAGAAGGAATCCAAGGGTTCCAGCCCCAGTGAGGGCCCACCTGGAATTAGACCTCAGGAGCACAAATAGCGAGGTGGCCATGTGGAAGCTTTCTCCGCCATTGCTGGGAAAACAGGTAATGGGAGGAGACAGAACTTGAAGGAAGGCCAAAGGAGGAGAGATTTTTTTTTTAAGATTTTATTTGTTTATTTTTAGAGAGAGGGGAAGGGAGGGAAAAAGAGAGGGAGAGAAACATCAATGTGTGGTTGCCTCTCACATCACCCCCACTGGGGACCTGGCCCACAACCCAGGCATGTGCCCTGACTGGGAATTGAACCAGTGACCCTTTGGTTCACAGGCCAGTACTCAGTCCACTGAGCCACACCAGCCAGGGCTGTAGAAAAATTCTAAATCAATGTGTCCTCCCAACTGCCAGAAGCAGGGTTGGGGGTAGGGGTGGTGGGAAGGATAAGTAGAGCCACAGTGGGAGTAAGGATGGACTGGGAGGGTATGGAGGGGCCCAGGGCCTGGAGACCCTGAGGACAGCAAGTAGGAAGACAGGCTCGGATGGTCTAGGGGAGCATTAGCTTTGGGGGCCGTGTACACAGGACAGAGAAAGGACAGGACTGAACAGTTGCTTATAAAATGTTTTAGCTAAGATAAAAATTGATGGTTTGCCAGATGGGAATCATCCCCCAATTCCCTTCCAAACTGTCAGTTTGTAGTCACAAGGGTGGAAAGTACAGCATAGGAAATACAGTCCATAATATCGTAAAAACTATGTAGGGTGCCAGGCGGGTTCTAGGCTTAGCAGGTGATCACTTCATAAGGTATATAGATGTCTAATCACGGTGCTGTTCTCCTGGAACCAATATAACGTTGTATATCAACTGTAATTGAAAATTAAACTTCTTAAAAAACAAAAAATAATTTTTAAAGAAAACAAAATGTTTTAGCTAAGTAATTTATGATTATTGCAGGGATCTTACTGTGATTCACCATCCACATCGCTTGAGTTCATTTCCAGTGTAAGACAGGACAAATATCTCTCATACACACCCTGAGGAAATTACCAGATAGGCTCTCTGACCCTTAGCCTGTGACCACTTCCTGTTGACTTTGTCAACACTCAGGTTATAACAAGAAATGAGGGCAGGAAAGGGTGCAGAGCTGAAGTCGGTCTGCATCAGTGCAGAGACTATTTTTGGTTGAAATGGCTATTGCTCTGTCTCTTTGTTAGAGTAGGTGAAAATAGAAAACTTATTTTAACTATGATTTGTGCATAGAGCTGGCGAGCTACTGTTTTATCTGACAGGAGAGAAGTTTCTGATTGATTTCTGTAAGACTTGCCTTTGATTTTCATTCAGTCTCTGTATCTGTCCTAAGCTTTGGAACAAAAATACTTCAGAACATTTAAATACGGCACAGATTATGATAACAAGCAAATAAAGCTTTTCCAAATTCTTTCAAGCCATTAGGTATTATGATACTAAATTATGATCACAGAGCACTTGGGTGACTTAAACGAGTCCATAAACTCCCAAAGAACACTTAAGGGGAATTGTGGTAACCTGGGAGACCCTCAGAGCACAAAGGCCGTGAAGAAGGATCAATAACTTCTGGGTAGATGGGAGGCTATGGTCTCATTCTTTTCTGCAGTAAAACCTGTAGGGCATGCAGCCCTTAACAGGAGAGAGCCATGTTTGTGCAGCTGGGCCCTGAGCACATACCATGTCTGTGAAACAGGGCAGGCAGAACTCAGGGTGGCTGCAAATCAAGACAGGAAATCCCTGAAAGCAGCAATTACAGAGAGGTTGCCCCAAAATGTGAGTGTGAAATCCCCTCAGGTCTTAGGCTGCAAGCAAGACAAGAACTCCATTGATTCCAGGCCAGATAAACAGCTGCAGCATGGACAGTGCTGAGCAGATATTTCAGCAGCTGCCCACTCAGGGCTCTCCAGAGTTCAGACTTCAAGTCCTGCCAGGATAGAGCAATGTGGCAAACACTTAGGCTTTCCATGAAAACTTAGGAAGGGCCACATCCTTAGAAACAAAGGCCACATACCAGGACTAAGATATTTGCCATAAAACTAAGGACCAAACCAAAATGGATCCAGCTAACAAAGCCTACAATCAAACCTCAACTAGTTCAAGATGCTGCATCAGTAATTGAACCATCTCCTAGAACAATGCTCCACATCCTTCAGAGACAGACAATGGAGTGCAGTGCCTCTAATATGTATCATCATGGAGTAAAAAATTACTGAACACACAATGCAGTGTGCAGATGATGGGTTGCAGAACTGTGCACCTAAAACCTGTATAATTTTGTTCACCAGTGTCAACCCCAATACATCCAATAAAAAGGGGGAAAAAGAAACAAAGAACAAGGACAATAAATTTTTTTAAGTTACAAATTTAAAAAAATTACAAGATGGGGAAAAACAAGAAAATGTGATGATCCAATAGTCTATAGAAAAAAAATGATTCAACAGAAACACATATACTGATGTCCCCAGTGTTGGAAGTAGCAAAGACTTCAAAATAACTACATAAGTATATTGAACAATCTGTAGTAAAAGATGGATATAATGGGTAAAGAAAAGGAGAATTTCTACAGAGATATGAAAAGCATAAAAAGGAACCATGGGGAACATCCAAAAATTGAAAAATTTTACATTTAAATTTTAAGTTATTAGATGAGATGAACAGCAGGGTGAATACATGAGAAGAAAGGATTTGTGAGCCTGAAAACAAGTTGGAAGGAATCATCAAGCCTGAATAACAGAGAAAAATTAAAGGTTGGGGGGAGTTACAGTGACCTGTGGGACAGTATCAAGCAGTCAACACACATGTAATTGAAATCCTAAAAGGAGAAGCATGACACCAGTGCAGAAAAACTGATGATAGACTGAGAAAATAAACAATAGACACATCATATCAAAGCACTGAAAATCAAAAATAAAGAAAAAATATTTTAAAATATACTTTATTGATTATGCTATTCAGTTGTCCCATTTTTTCACCCCTGTATCCCCCTCTGCCCTGTACCCCCAACACCCTCCAGCATCCCTCCCTCTTAGTTCATGTGCATGGGTTGTACATATAAGTTTTTTGGCTTCTCCATCTCCCATACTATTCTTGACTTCCCCTGTCTATTTTGTACCTACCATTTACACTTCTTATTCCTTGTACCTTTTCCCCCATTCACCCTCCCTCCCTGCTGATAACCCTCCATGTGATCTCCATTTCTGTGATTCTGGTCCTGTTCTAGTTATTTGCTTAGTTTGTTTTTGTGATTTTTTAGGTTCAATTGTTGACAGTTGTGAGTTTGTTGTCATTTCATTATTCATATTTTTGATCCTCTTCTTTTTCTTAGATAAGCCCCTTTAACATTTTATGTAGTAAGGGCTTGGTGATGATGAACTCCTTTAACTTGACCTTATCTGGGAAGCACTTTATCTGTCCTTCCATTCTAAAGAATAGCTTTGCTGGATAGAGTAATCTTGGATGTAGGTCCTTGCCTTTCATGACTTGGAATACTTCTTTCCAGCCCCTTCTTTCCTGCAAGGTTTATTTTGAGAAATCAGCTGACAGTCTATGGGAACTCCTTTGTGGGTAACTGTCTCCTTTTCTCTTGCTGCTTTTAGGATTCTCTCCTTATCTCTAATCTTGGGTAATGCAATTTTGATGTGTCTTGCTATGTGCTTCCTCGAATCCAACTTCTTTGGGACTCTCTGAGTTTCCTGGACTTCCTAGAAGTCTAACTCCTTTGCCAGATTGGGGAAGTTTTCCTTCATTATTTGTTCAAATAAGTTTTCAAGTTCTTGCTCTTCCTCTTCTCCTTCTGGCAACCCCGACTCAGATGTTAGAATGTTTAAAGTTGTCCTGGAGGTTCCTAAGCCTCTCCTCATTTTTAAATTTTTGTTTCTTCATTCTATTTCTGTGGAATGTTTATTTCTTCCTTCTGGTCCAAACCATTTATTTGAGTCCCAGTTTCCTTCCCATCACTGTTGGTTCCCTGTGCATTTTCCTTTATTTCACTTTTCATAGCCTTCACTTTTTCCTCTATTTTGTGACCATACTCAATCATTTCTGTGAGCATCCTGATTACCAGTGTTTTGAACTGTGCACTTGATAGGTTGGCTATCTCTTCATCACTTAGTTATATTTTTTCTGGAGCTAAGAAGTACCAAAAAAAAAATATTTTAAAAGCAGCAAAAAAAAAAAAAAAGGAAGGGGTGTATCATATACAAAGGATTAACGGTGAAAATCAAAACTTTCAGCTGAAGCAATGAAGGCTGAAGACAATAGAACGATTTTTAAAGTGCTGAAAGAAAAGCTGTCAACCTGAAATTCTAAATCCAGCAAAAACATCTTTCAAACATGCAGGTGAAATAAAGACATTCTCAGACAAACAAAAGCTCATAGAATCTGTTTCCAACAGAGCTGAGCTACAAGAAATTACTATTAAAAGAAATTCTACAGACTGAAGAAAAATTATTCCAAAATCCAAGCACAGGTTTGCATGAAGGAAAAAGAGCACTGGAAAAGCTTCACATGTGGGTATTTATTTATTTTTTGTTTAAAGCCACAAAAATGTATGATGAGGTTTATGCCATAAAGAAATAAAATATATAACACTATCACAAGAGATAGAAGGGGTCTTAAGTGGAATTATATTAAGTGAAGGATATGTGTCCCTAACTAATTACATGGTAATCCCAGAGCAAACCCAGGCAGTCTGGTCCCCAAGCAATTTCTCTGAACCACTTTGCAATGCTGCTGTTTGTCAAATGAACACTTTTGCCACTACCTGATTCCTTCATAAAGTTGCAATATTGACAATAATGTATAGTATCCTTATCATTTTAATAAAACCATGATTGGACCAAGGAAATCCATGAGATTCCAAAGAACTGTCCTGCTCACAACCTCTTCTAAGTTGCCAGAGTGGGGTCCTTCCACAGAATTTGTTGTGCCCAGTGGCTGCTGTACTGGCCACAAGTGACTACACCAGGGATCTATGCCTTAGTTAAGGATGGCCATCCTCTGGGTGGACATAAAAGAGACCAGAATGACCCCGTAATTATGCCCAATCAGGGAACTCTTTTTGGATTATGACTAGTAGAATCAATCAGACCTGTTTCAGAGATAGAAGTAGTAGAAGGGAAATGTGCAGAGAGAAGCTGGAAAACACATGAAGAAGAGTATGCACATCGTGACTACACAGCAATGGGCTTCCATCTCAAGATGAGGACACAACCCGGACGTTGGAGCTGCTGGGTTTTCTATATGACAAAGATCTATTTTCTCAGCTTTCCAAGGAACTGTGCCTCTTAAGAGACGATGGCCTTACTGGCCTCTGTATTCTTAAAATAAGCCTCCAGCATTTAAGATAACACGCCTTTGTTCCTTGCAACCTCAAGGAGCCTGTCCAAATTTACATTAAAAAAAAAAAAGAATCAGACCTCAATACACAGAACATTAAACTGAATATTTCAGGCATAAAAAATACAATGTAAAAAGGGCTTATACAGCCTGAGGCAATGACACATATTTTATAACTACAGGGAATTTTTTGAATGTGCTATGACAATTATTACCTAGTTGGTCAAAGATAAATGAAAATGTGAATAGTTAAGCACCCACAGTGTCCTCTCAATACCATTCAAAAAGAGAATTCTTCAAACATTTAATACAAGAAACAAGGGTACATTCAGAAGGCATTAATAACTCTGCATATTTTCCTGGGCTCTTAATGTCAAAGCAAAAGTAATTTTCAACTCATAAAATTAATCTTTAAAGATACCTCAGTTAAAGATATTGTATCTCTCTCTATATGTATTGTCTCTCTCTACAATCTTTTTGTCATAACCAAAATAGGCTATTAGGAGAAGGATACACAAGGTCTGTCCAGAAGGTATCCAGCCATGTAATATGAAAAATACAGTTTTTGAAGAAGCTACAAGAAACATTGTACATAGGACCATTGTCCACATTTCAGTTCCATTCAAAGTAGGCACCTTGGGACCTCACACAGTTCTTCCAATCACCATCAGCTGCCCTGTCATATTTTCCTGAATTTCATCGATGGCCTGAAATCTCTTCCCTTTCTACAGTGATTTTAGTTTGGGGAAAAGCCAGAAGTTAATAGGCTCCAAATCTGGGCTGTATGGGGACTGAGTCACCTGGCTGATTGGCTGTTTCACCAAAAACCTCTGCATGAGATGTGATGCATGAGTGGGCTCATTGTCATGATGAAGCTGCAGCCTTCTGAATCATCTGAATAATTCCATGGAGGAGTGTTCAAGCTTAATGCAAAATCTGATGCAGATTCATTGCTCTACTTGCTCATTTTGAATGTGACAGCCACACGGTACACATGCTCATTCAACAGTGTCTACTGTCCCCACTGACTAATACAGTGAAGTCGTCATTGTTCACACATCAGCATTCCAGTCCACTCTCCTTGGCTGCCAGGTTACACTGATGTCATGTAAACCATCCTCGTTATATTAACAATGGCTGAATTTTTTCCAGACAGACCTTGTATATTGTACCTAATCCAACTGGAAAAAAAGGAAAACCAGGTGCTCCTTAAATTGTCCATTCAGCCATAAGAGCTTTGTCTCATACCAATCTGAGGATCTTTGTAAACACATGCTTTCGATCATTATGACAAGAAAATCACTTCAAAAACAACATGAGATTCCACATAAGAGACTTTGCTTGGGGCAATAGGCACACGATGCAGTGTGCAGGTGATGTTTTATCAAGTTGTAGACTTGCAAACCTGTATGGTTTTGTGAGTGGATGCCACCCCAATAAATTCAATTAAAAAAAAAAAAAAAAACCACATGAAGCACTAATTATCATTCTGGTTTCCTTGGCATCCAAGTACTTTTTAAAAGTTCACTTTCCAGTGGTAATTATTTTGAAGCTGAGCATTCGTATCTTTGCATTTTTAAAGCATTATGCAGTTCTTAATAAGTCAGTAGCCAAACTAGGACACAAGTTTTTGACTTTCCAGTATCTACATAAGAAAAGTACAAGTATCCAAACCATTTAGATAAATGAATTTTTAATGCATTTCCCCATTATATTACTGCTCTAGAAATCCCTGTATAATAGCAGCCCCAACTTTTTTGGCACCAAGGACTAGTTTCGTGGAAGACAATTTTTCCACAGATGGGGGTTGGGGGGATGGTTTCAGGATGATTCAAGCACATTACATTCAAGCTCAGCTCCTGCTGTGCAGCCTGGTTTCTAACAGGCGCCATGGTACCCATCCACAGTCCAGAGGTTGGGGACCCCTGATGTGCAAAACAGTCTTTGCCTAAAAGTTGGTTTATCATCCCTTCTTTGGCAGTAGAAAATACCTTGCAGGTGGTACAACTGCGTTTGTTTCAGGGAAGGAGCGCTTTAATCGGCTGTTAAAGAGATTGGGAGTGTTTCCTCCCACTGAACGTATCCACACACAGTTAGGAAGCCTCTGAAGCATCACGAGAAAGAGGATAAACCCCATGGGAGTGCAGGTGTGCCTACACAACATAAACCCAAAACAGTACCAGAAAAGAAAACAAAGGCAACACACAAGGATTTCTCAACAGAACTGCACGTTTTCGGGGTAGTTTCCTTCTGAAGAAATCAATTACAGTACCTTATTTTCAAAATGAAAAATATTCCTCCATAAACATCCATAGAAACTCCATTTTCTTTACGGTCCCACTTCTTTTATTCATGCTTTGCTTTTCAGATCCCAGTAAAACTGACATATGACATTATACACTACTATAATTCCAATTCTCTACTTTGAACAATATTTTCATGTATTAAGATTTCTGAAAGTGACATGATTTTAAAATGCAGCTTGTTTATGAACATTGCCACAATGCCTCTGCCCTTACAAAACATTAATTTAGTACTTATTTAATATTAAAATCATGTATTTATGACTTGGTACAGCCATTTTATTACAATTAAGCTGAAAATGGAAACAGCTTAATTTAACAGGTAACTAGTATTTGAACACATTTTAATTCTAAAAAACCTACTGTTGAACACAAATATTTTCTATTTTAACTCTTCTCAAGAAGTTCTGATTTCACATTTAAAGCAAAGCTATCAAGTGATTCATACCATATTTTCATAATATATTCATGAAAAACTTGCTATCAGCTAGAACACTGCAGATGCTTTAACAACTCACATCTCCTCAGTATAATTTTGTTACTTTTATCTATCTTTCTACATTTTCTGTTGTTAAGATTCAGGCTATATTCAACCAACAATTACAAAGATAAATAGTATACAGTCCCTTGCAAAAACAGTTAGTAGGAATGTAAATTGGCAGTGTTTTTGGAGAACAATTTGGCAATAATTATAGAAATTAGGTGTGTATACACACACACGCACAATTTGATGAGCAAATTCACGTGCAAATCTATCCAACAGAAACACCAACCTAAGTGAGCCAAGATGTGCACACAAAGGTCAACCCAGCGTTGTTGGAAACAGTGAAAAAATGACACAAGACCACCTTTGCAGAAGAGGTAACACAGCAGGGCTTACGACTGCTGTCCTTAGGAAGGTCCGCCTGCACGGTTGGCTTTCGGCTACAGTCTGGGAACTTGGCGGGTGAACAGTTCCCTACACTGACATGAAGCTCTCCCCAGGGACCCAAACCTGGGTACATGAAGCCATCATGGAACTGATGCACTACAGTATGTAACTGAGACTCACCTGGTTTAAAAATAAACTTTATTGTTTAAGCCATATGGAAACGGCTTAATGCTTACAGTCAAAGGTATTCCTCTGGATTTCTGTTTCTGTTGGCTTATATAAAATGGCAATGAAATTATAGGCCAGAGTCTGCTGTTGTACCCACAGATACACCACTTACTAACTTTATAAAGTGTGGCAAGACATCCTCAGGTATAGTTTCGTCACTGTACATGTGAAATGATACCTAGTATTTTCAAGTACTGTTATGAAAAAATAGAGGGCTACTCACTGTGTTAGCTGTACAATGTTATAAACTTGAATGATCAGACAGGTTCTAGCAAATAACCTGGTCTACAAGTGGCCAATAATGGATCCATACCTCCAAGTGTCCCAACCCTAGAACATTTAAATCCCAGCAGCTCTGTCCAGCGTCCACATGTCATTCATGGGAAACAATTTTGCTCAGGAGCTAGTGTGATGACATATAGTCTAATGAATTAAAGTTTTACTTGGGCAAGTGCTAGTAGTTTCATTTGAAAAGATTATAGGTACCACACACTGTCACTCACAGGGCATTTGCAGAATTCCTGAACACACAATGCTGGAAAACGGCGTGGAGCAGAATGAACTGTCAGACAGGCGAGCCCACATGATAGAGAGACGGCCTGCTACTGGCAGCAATTTAAACAACGCAGCTCAGGCAGTCTCCGCTTGAATGTCGCAAATGAGAAGTTAACAGTGAGGCACATTTAGGAAGTTGTAGAATTTTCTTCTATCAACTATTCTATACCCATAGACACATTCTGGAATTTACATTACATTACCACTCTTAAAGATTTTATCAGAAATAATCAGTATTTAAATGTTGTACTTAATATATTTACTAATCATGTTATATGCATATATTTGGGCAAATGCCTACATGTATCTATACATATACAAACAGAATACATACATACACACGTAAATGTTAGGGCAAGGGAGCTTTAAAACAAGCACCAAAAAATATATAATTGACTACAAAAGTGGAAACTGAGCTGCTTAAGCTATCAATCGCGTAAGTTACCAACCATGTAAATATCATATATTAAAAAATAAAGTACTTCCGACCAAGATGGAGGCATAGGTGGACACACTGCGCCTCCTCTCACGACCAAAATTAAGGACAACAAATAACCATAACCCATAGAAAATTGAACTGTACAGAAGTCCAACAACCATTCACCCAGACCGGTAAGAGGGGCGGAGTTGGCAGGAAAAAGTGGAGGGCGGACTGGGCATGCAGGCAGCAGCGGCTGGCAGACCCCAGGTGCACAGGCGGACCCCGTGCACGGGGTGGCAACAACGTGCAGACCCAGTGAGGCCGCGCAAGGCGGTTGGCTGACCAGGTGGTCCCACATTCACGTGCAAATAATCCAGGCAAAGGGGAAGTGGCGGAAGGGACTGGAATCCAAGAGAGCAGAGCAAGCGCCATTGTTCCCTCTCGGACACTGTCCCCACGGCATCACTACCCAGAGACTGGGCTCCCCTGCCCTGGGGAACACCTAAGGCTCTGCCCCTCACTACATAACAGCCTTGACTAGACCAAAAAAAAAAAAAAAAACAGAAACAAAAATGGCTCAAACCGGAGAACAAATCAAAGCCCCGGAGTCAATTCATCTAAGTGACAAAGAGATAGCCAACCTATCAGATGCACAGTTCAAAGCACCAGTGATCAGGATGCTGACAGAATTGGTTGATTTTGCTCACAAATTAGATGAACAAATGAAGGCTACACTAAGTGAAATGAAAAACGCACAGAGAACCAATAGAGATGGGAGGAAAACTGGAACTCAAATCAATGGAGTGGACCAGAAGGAAGAAAGAAACAACCAAACAGAAAAGAATGAAGAAACAAGAATTCAGAAAAATGAGGAGAGGCTTAGGAACATCAAGGACATCCTTAAACATCCCAACATCTGAATTATATGGTTGCCAGAAAAGGGACAGGAAGAGCAACAAATGGAAAACTCATTTGAACAAATAATAAAGGAGAACTTCCCCAATCTGGGAAAGGAAATAGACTTCCAGGAAGTCCAGGAAGCTCAGAGAGTTCCAAAGAAGGTGGACCCAAGGAGGAACACACCAAGGTACATTATAATTACATTAGCCAAGATTAAAATGAAGGAGAGAATTCTAGAAGCAGCAAGGGATAAGGGCAGAGTCACCTACAAAGGAGTTCCCATCAGACTGTCAGCTGATTTCTCAAAAGAGACCTTACAGGCAAGAAGAGGCTGGAAAGAGGTATTCCAAGTCATGAAAGTCAAGGACCTATGTCCAAGATTGCTCTATCTGGTGAAGCTGTCATTTAGAATGGAAGGGCAGATAAAATGCTTCTCAGATAAAGTCAAGTTAAAGGAGTTCATCATCACCAAGCCCTTATTATATGAAATGTTAAAGGGACTTACCTAAGAAAAAGAAGATAAAAAATATGAACAGTAAAAAGATAGCAAACTCATAGATATTAACAACCACACCTAAAACAAATGCAAACTAAGCAAACATCTAGAACAGGAACAGAAACACAGAAATAAAGATCAGTCACATGGAGGATTATCAACAGGGGAGTGGGAGGAGGAGAGAGGGGGGGAAGGTAGAGAATAAGTAGCATAGATGGTGCGTAGAAAATAGACAGGGGAAGGGCAAGAATAGTGTGGGAAATGTAGAAGCTAAAGAACCTATGACACATGGACATGAACTAAAGGGGGGGAATGTGGGTGGGAGGGGGTGTGCAGGGTGGAGGGGAATGATGAGGAAAAATGGGACAACTGTAATAGCATAATCAATAAAATATATTTTAAAAAAGAAAAAATAAAATAAATAAAGCAAATAAGGCAAAAAACTTTAGTGCACTTAACCATACAATATATAAAATAGTTAATATACATCATAAATCCATTAACAAATTCTAGATACAAAATAATTAGCCATTTACATGCAATAAACATAATATTCCAAAACTGTACTTAGCAATATCACAAAAGTTATAAGAAATATTAAAAATTTTTTAAATAACAAGATTACTTCTATTACATTCTAAATCAAAATTTTCTCTCCATTTATGCAGATTTCATAAAAAGTGTTAAAAATAAATTTGAATAAATTCTTACTCTAAGTTTTTGTATTTTTATTCTAGAACTATGTTAAAGTATTGCCATGTCAAAGAAATAACCTACAGTTTCTCAGAAGTATTTTTAATAACAGCAGTCTTCTGTTCAACATACAAAATATAAATCTTTTCTTCTGTCAGAAGGTTCAAAATTACGAACTCTATTCCAGGCTCTTTTTTCTAAGTTTTCTTTTCCTCTTGGGGGCAGTGACCTCTAAAGACATAAAATTAAGAAGTCTGTCAGCTCTATAAAAAATAATACTTAACAGATAATAAGCATTTAAACTACACAGATGATAGATTCATATTAAATAAGAATGCCACATAGCAAAGCTCCAACAAGAAATCTTAAACCTGACATATACATGATTATTCCTCACAATGATATTACAGTTGAAAACCTACTAATGTAGACTTAGTTATCTTAAATCCTACTTGATAATTAGCTGCTCTGAAGTTGTTCCATATGGCTGTGCCCTCCCTATAATGAGCATGGACACAGTGTGCAAGATCTGAAAGGTATCTAGGCCAGTGCAAAGGAGATAAAGTGCCTAAGATTTCAATTTCATTTCCACCAAACCTGAAAATGTAACCCAAACACTAGTACCATACATCTTTTTGGCTAACACAGCAGACGCCAGAACCAACACACAAACAGGAGTCCACATAGAAACAGTTGTAAACCCAGTAGTTACTGGTCATTGAAAACAAAGAAAATAACAGAAGATACAAAAACATGAAAATTATGAAAAATGTAAAGAAAAGAAATATTCCCCACCAATGGAAAACAAAAGGGGAGTAACAGGAAAAGGTGTAAGAAAAGAAAACAGACTCCTAGAAGAACGCAGCTGCCGGGACAGAGCGCAGGGGCCCCGGGGACCAGCCGCCCAGAGGAAAAGTGCACGGGCCTGGAGGGGACTTCCTCTCGGAGGTGGGACTGAGGAACACCTGACGCGCCTGAGCACGCCAAGCGGGGGTGTACAATTGAGGAAGAAGAGTCTGGGGGTCAATCAGTGACAAGTACATAGAAAAAATAAGTTAATAAGGCAAAAAGAATTTATTAACTCTCTAGAGAAAATAATAAAATGTAGAGATTAAGGAAGAATCATAGCGTACCATGTGGCCCTACTGCCAATAATGTTTTGTAAATGCCGAATACCAACACAACTAAAATAATTATTATATTGGGAGGGTGGGGCTGGAAAGCATTCAGGTGTTTAGGGTGGAAGCAAAGGACACAAGAGAATTAAATCCTCACCTTCCTCAGTGGGTAGTCAATACATAATCCATAGAATTGAAATATGAACAAATGGCAATATGAACACATTATTTAGAGACACAGAGGTAAACCACAATAATAAAGGGCTAAAAGTGACTCTCCCTGGGGAGTATAAACTTTTTATAATGAGTATTATAAAATTATCTGAATTGTTAAATTATGTGCATATGTAATTATGATTAATGAAAACCAACTTTTTAAAAGTAACGAGCCAATAATTTTGGAATAGGATTTGCCAGCTAGCCATAAAGATGTGCGTGTGACTAACAGTTTCCACACACACAGTAAAAGGCAGCCTGCAAGCCGGGAGAGAAACTAGTTGGAAACTCACAGGACTGTCAAGGACTGCTTTGTGCTGACGTGAGCAAACCACAGAAGCACTCACATTTCTGAAGGAACAGACACTCCCTTTCACTTGTCTATTCTTTGTCTTCCACGTGCTTTTACAGCACCCTGACTCTCTTTACCATAATGTGCTGGCTCATTTTCCTTCCACACTAAACCACAAGGTCACTGAGGGCACAGACTGATAGGATTCATTCAACAAACACTTACTTAGGTCCACTCTGGACCAGTCACTGTGCTCAGATCTACAATTACTATGATTAAAAGAAAATGGTTCTTAAATTCTTGTAGTATGTACCTTTATATACCACTACCTAGCTAGGTGCCTGAAACTAAGATGCACCAAGTAAATGCTTGCTGAATGAATATAGAACCCAAATGAAAAAAAAAAAGTCAACAGGCATTATTCTTAATATATATTACATTCACTATCATTGATGGATTACCAGTTACTACTCTGAGTGTCTTCATTAACAGTATGTGTGACTAATGCTAAAACTCCCCAGTGTGCCTAAGGTGAAAGCACGACAAGAACACACAGCCAACCCTCATGCCCTTCGAGCTTTCCTTCCGTAGTCGGACAAAATTTCGTCCCTACCTGCTTCACTAGGACTTCCGTCCTCTTCGTCCTCTTCTGTAATTACAGGCATACTCAGACTCAAACATCTGACTTCCTTCTGTAGGTTCTGTACGTCTCCTGAAAATGGATGGGAAAATGATTTTACATGACAACAGATAATGTTAATCTTTGATAAAAATTTTATACAAATAATGTCATTATTACAATATAAAAATTAGATGTTTAAACCAAAAGCTAAAATTGTAATGGTAAACAGAAATATGCATTTGAAAATGTCTTTTTTTAAGTATGGGGTTGGCCAAAAAGTTCGTTTTTGTTTTTTTCCCTAAGATGGCTCTAGTAGTGCTTAGTTGTCTTTAACTTCATTCAAAACAATTTTGTTAGATTGTATCGTGACAGCTGTCATAACAGCATGCTTTTAAAAAAAATTCATGTGCCCTGGCTGGCTCAGCGGACGGAGCATGAGCCTTCGAAGCAAAGGGACATCGGTTCAATTCCCAGTCAGGGCACATGTCTGAGTTGTGGGCCAGGTCCCCTTTGGGGGGCACACAAGAGGCAACCACACACTGACGTTTCTCTCTCTCTTTCTCTCTCCCTAATCCTCTCTCTAAAAATAAATTAATTTTAAAAAATTCATCAAAATAGGTGAATTTTGGGGATAGCCATTTTAATATTGAAGATGGAAAAAACACACATTTTTAAAAATTCATCAAAATAGGTGAATTTTGGGGATAGCCATTTTAATATTGAAGATGGAAAAAACACACAACATTTTTGGCATATTATACTTTACTATTTCAAGAAAGGTAAAAATACAACTGAAATGCAGAAGACCTGTGCAGTGTATGGAGAAGGTGCTATGACTGATCTAATGTGTCAAAAGGAGTTTGCAAAGTTTCCTGCTGGAGATTTCTCACTCAACAGTGCTGCATGGCCGTGTAGACCAGTTGAAGCTGACAGTGATCAAATCCAGACATTAGTTGAGAACAATCAACATTATACCAAGTGAGAGATAGCCGACATACTCAAATATCCAAATAAATAGTTATTGGTGAAAATGAAAAATGTGACTTTTATTTTACAGAGCAAACCACACAAGCTTTCTGGTCAGTATTTTCACTTTGTTCCCACCTTCCTACCATGCTATTCCTGGCAGTAGCTAGAAGTGCTCTATACTGGGCATTAAGTATTTACTAATGTTCCTAATGCTCCTTTTTTTGTATAATTTTTTAAACTTTAACTTTTAAAGAAGTCATTTCTTTAAGAACCAAATACCAAAGGCATTTTATAGGTACACTATTTCAAAAGAAAAGCAGGTATAGCTTAACTAGTATAGCTAGTGGGAGATAATGGTTTATAGAATGTTAATACTCACCACACCTTATTCTATACATAAGTTTGTTTCACACACAAAAATTACTAATAAAGTATGATCTGGAAAATTCTAGACTGATTCTGTAACTATCTAGCTATAGCATTTTGAACAGGTTATACTAATTAATCTATCTGGGTGTAAATTTCATAATCTATGAAATGATGAATTTGATGACTTCTTAAGTCCCTTTCTGCAGTAAAATCCTAAGAATGTAAGATAATTCGTTTATTTTTTATGTTAAATCCCACGAGATTCTCAAACACATATCTAATCCTTTTTTGTAACAAAAAATCAGCGAGGGAAGATTGTAAATAAGACCCATTCTCCCTTGCTGAGTCTCAAAAGACGGTAAAAGCTACCTCTTTTTCTGGAGGACACCTTCCTTCCCCCTGACTTCAGTGTTTCTTTGTTTCTTTTCTTCCTGGTTGCTCTGATCTGCCCTTGACCAGATGCAGAATCAGAGTCAGAAGAGTCAAGTTTGACCTGACGATGCCTTCTTGACTTGGAAGCCTTAAGAGTTAGAAATTCAATTACCCACAATGAATTACAAAATGAGTCTAACAGACAGACAAAATACACAATCAAAGATGTGGAAAGAGTTACAAAAATACAGGGTCCGGCAGAAATAACGCCTGAGTGTGGATGGCAGGGTACGTGACTGTCTCACATGAGATGGACAACCATTTGAACATTTCACCTAAAGTGTCATATGGTGTGCTTAAGTGTGATATTCTTACTTTACAAAATTACATGCTTATGATTTTGTAATAAAAGATTTTTATGTAATAAAGAAGAAGCATTATTTGTGCCAGACTTAGTGCCCCATATTTGTCCTAAGTGCTGCACCATTATTCTGGCTTAACACCTGTCACACATGCATACTCTTTCATCATTACAACGAGCAGGTTCCTGCAGCCGACATCACCACCTACTCAGACTGGGCTCGGCTGCACAGCTGGGAAAAGGACGCACAAAGCACAAGTACTGTGCTTTCCTGCCCAATAACCTATTCTCCCTTTCTAAGAAAGGGAGAAATAGAATAAAATTTTATTTTCCTTAGTTACCACCATGTGTCCACATGGAACTACTTCATGCCTGGCTCCAGCTCTGGCCGTATGGCCCTCATCTAGTCAAAGTGAGTTTCACGACCTCTGGTTTGCCCAGGGGTGCGCAAATGATCTGCATCGTAACTGATAAAACTCAATTTCAGAATTCTGTTAAATTGTTAGGAAATAAAATTCTCCCCTTCTGTTGGACCTGAACCTGGCAACGCGCAAGGCTGGAGCTGTCATGAAGAACACTGGAAGACAGCGAAGGCAACATAAAAGGTGAGACGTGGCAGGACAGCCGGGAGTTTCGGTCCAGCAGTCAATGCCTAAGCAGAGCCCCAATTACCACAGCGGCTTTCAGTTAATGGCACATACGCAGTTCAGGGGAGTATTAACAACTGGCTAATAGCTAGTTGTAATAGCGTGTGCTGTATGTTAACTGTACCTCAACAGAGGAAAAAAAACGAACTATGCAATAACACACTTCTAACAATTTATGGAGATTATATTTTAATTAAATGATTTTTAAAAATTATTTCATAATTTCTTAAGCATCAGTGACCACTATATAATAAGGAAACAGTTCTGGTTTCGAAGAATGTGGAATTAATTTACTGTTCTTAGTGCTTTTACTCAACAATACCTTGTGCTTAATTTACTGTAGTACGCACATATATAACACTTAAATAATGTACAGTCACTTTTCATTTTTTTATTCTTTCTTATTTCTACAACCAAAAGTGATAGTAATTTCCCACAGAACATTCTTACATTCATAGAAAAAATCCAGGAAAAAAATTATATTAGTCACCTAAATTTACCAGTGCCTCCTCCTGAAATGCCACTAAAATGAGAGTAAAGGAAAAAAAATGAACAAACTCATAAACAAAGATAATAAGAAACACAGCATCTGTTAAAAAAATTTGTAAGTGGGGAAGTGAATGACATCTGACAACAGAATGAAGAAAGCTGAAACCTAATTGCCCATGTGGAGGAAGTTACTAGAAAGCAAGCTGATCCAAGTGGATCAGGAACTGAAGCCATCAGAAATGGGACTGAAAAATGAGTAGATATGTTAAAAACCTACTTAGGGATCACGGTCCCAATTCTCAGCCTCAAAATTAAACACCTGACTTCTTCCTGTAGAAAATAGGAGGTTTGCTCTCTGGAGAGTCTAAACCGAAAAGGCTGTAGGCCCAAGGAAGCTGGCAGAGCTGAGGAAGGGGACAGAACCTCTTACTGTAAAAAGGGAGGTTTAAGTGAAATCTGCCTAAGGAACGGTAAGCCTCTTGGCTGATTCTCATGGTAGGCTTTCCAAACTTCAGCAGCTGGGCTTATTTGAGATTAAAAAGCTGTATCCCCACATGACCACTCTTAAATATGATCCAAGGATCTTCAAACATGAAAAAGCCACCAAAATACGAACTCCAGAAGGAAAGGAGGAAACTTCAAAAAACAGTAACACCCACAAAGAGATAAGGTAATGCATCCAAAGGAAAAAAGATACAAAGACTATGTTTAAGCCCTGGCTGGTGTAGCTCAGCAGACTGAGTGCCAGTCACATATCAAAAGGTCACTGGTTCAACTCTCAGGGCTCATGCCTGGGTTGCAGGCCAGGTCCCCAGTTGGGGGCGTGCAAGAGGCAACCTATCGATGGATCTATCGCACATCAATGTTTCTCTCCCTTTCTTTCTTCCTCCCTTCCTCTAAAAATAAATAAATAAAATCTTTAAAAAAAAAAAAAAGAAAAGAATATTTTTAAGTGGAAAAAGATTCAGAGAACAAGAAAAAACATTAGTATTGAAAGAACATCAGCAGAAATTTAAAAATCCAATATAATGTTCAGAAAACAAAGTTTAAGAAATCTCCCTGAAAAAAAGAGATTAAAAGGAAAAACAATAAAATAAAAGTTCAAGAAAAGATAAATAGCAAAAATGCAGCAAAGAGCTCTATTGAAGAAAAAAATACAAAGAAATTCCTCCAAGCTCTGGCTGGTGTGGCTCAGTGGATTGAGTGCCAGCCTGTGAAGCAAAGGGTTGCCAGTTCGATTCCTAGTTAGGGCACATGCCTGGGTTGCAGGCCAGCTCCCTGGCGGGGAATGTGTGAGAGGCAGCCACACATTGATGTTTCACCTTCTCTTTCTCCCTCTGGTCCCTTTCTAAAAATAAATAAAACCTTTTTTAAAAAAATTCCTTCTGAACTGAAGGCCATCAAATCAAACAATGCCCACCCACAATGATGGAAAAAAGACCTATACCAAGTTATTACTATCATGAATTTTCAGAACTTCAAGGATAAACAGAAACTCCTAAAACCTTCCATGAACAGGAAAAGCAAAGCTGGAAGACAATAAAGAACAATAGCATCAAAATTCCAGATAAATACTAGAAGTAATTAAATGAGAAAAAGTTAAAGATGGTTGTCTCTTGAGGTTAGGAATTCAGGGGTAGGAAGTGATGAAGCAGGAGATTATGGGGTTACACAAGCTATACAGTATTATTAGACATTTTAAACTATGTACATGTATTACTTAGAGGAAAAATAAAAATGTAATTTAGAAAACACCAAGTCAATTTCTAAATTACCTTACTAAAGAAATAACTTACCTGAACAACAACTGAAAAGGCCTTTGATTTAATTTTTGCCAATGTTTCTGCCCTTTCACATCTCTAAAAGTAAAAATATACAAGAAGAGAAAAAGTTAGAACATGTAAACATTAAGTGAAATTATGAATACCCACAGAAATAAGATTTTAGACAGAGGAAGGGTATAAGAAAGTAACATCTATTGGACACATACTGAGGAAAGACACATAAACACACGCCACATTCTCACAGCAGGTGCCATGATGCCATCCCCACAGCTACGGAGTATTAAGGAGGATAATATGAATAGATCATTGGTGACAAAACCATTCCCTCCTCATCAGTCTATGGCCAAAGATGGCCAGCCCCTTGTCTCATCCACTGAGTTCGATGAAAACTCCTGAGACAAGACGTTCCACACCAGCTGAAAGACTGATAGGAAGTGAGAAAAGACACAAAAGAATCCTCACTCTGCCCCTGCAGGGACTCAGGGCACCTCCAGCATCAACCTGCCTGCCCCCGCTGAAAACAGTTAACACCCTACTCCCAATCTACAACTGATGTAGTCTTACACAAGGTTTCCAGTAAAAAACAGACTAGCTTTTCACAGAACCCCGTGTTTCAGAATTTTCTAAGATACTGACCAAGGATCATAATGCTTAGTACACAGAATCACAGCCACACATAAAATAAAAAGAAGTTAATCAAATTACTGCACTGTAAACAATCAGTGAATTTTTCTGACCTCTGATTCTTCTGAATTTCCTTCCCTCTTTTCTTCTCCATCTTTAGCTTTTGATTTTAAGGATGAATTCTGAAAGAGCAAAAATTTCATATATACAGATTAACAATTCAAATTAACTAATAACTAATTGCAAGTCAATTTCATAACAATGAGAATCATTTACTTAATTACCGAAAACTGAAAGATCATTTCACGTTCTTGCAGTATGGTTCACCACCTGACATTAAGATCATGTTTTGCAGTTGTCAAAACAGTTCTAAAATTCATCAATAAAATGCCTAAGTCCTCCAAATGAAGGATAATGTATACTTTATGTGGTAAAGAAAATTGGTTTATTCTCCTTTCCTTCAGGTTTCAGAGGTCTTAGTAATGCTCATTAAAGATAGTTTATTAACAAAGAGTACTGCCTTGGCCGAGTGACTTGGTTGGTTGGAGCGTTGTCCTGTGCGCCAAAGGGTTATGGGTTTGATCCTCAGTCAGGGCACATACCTAGGTTGCGCCCCGATCAGGGTGTATATGGGAGGCAACTGATCTGTGTTTCTCCCTCACATCAGTGTTTCTCCCCCCACCCTCTTTCTCTCCCTCTCTCCCTAGAATCAGTAAGTATATCATAAAGTAAGGATTTAAAATAATATTTAATAAAAAAAACATAAAATAAAAGAGAGTACTATTCAAACATTCTAAAATGTACTACATCATTAAAAAAAATGTGGGTACAGGAAGCAAAGTAGTTCCTTCTCCTCAAGACCATCATCTCCTCATCACTTTCCTTGTGTATGTTTTTCTAAAATTAATTTGAGCCAGCTCCCTTTATATAATGGAAAGCCAAACAGTGGCATCAAATATTTCTGAAAAACACTATGAAAGATATCTATCTAGCATTTGAGAAAGCACTAACACATTATTGCACACACAATAAATAATTAGAAGTTGCTTATTTTTATTTTATTTTTCAGAAATATTTACTAAAATAAGATGAAGTAGTGGTTTCAAAGGTAAATTTAGCAAGGCTAGCCTTCAGGTTTCCAGAGTAAAAAAGTTTCTCCAGCTGAAAAGGTTAATGTGGAGTATAAGTAGTTCTGGCCTCAGTATTTGGATCAGAAAACCAAACTTCAGGTCTGTGTCGATGGGATTTGTAACAGGTAAGAAACCAGGGCTGGCAGAGCCCACGGGAGAAGCCGCCACGCAGCCCCGGCTGTCTGCAGCCGTGCAGCAGGGTGGGACCAATGCTGCCAAAGCTCAGACTTTCCGGAGAAGCTGGATGTCAGGAATATCACATGCAGTCTGCAAATATTTAAATGTCAGTGATCAATTCAAAATTGCTAAACAATGTTAGGATCGATGTTGTGCCAAATAAAACACCTCTGTGTGCAAGATTTGGCCCAAAGACGGCTGTGTATTCTCTGGAAAATGCTAAATCATAATAAACACTGCAATAAATCTCAGGTATACCAAGATGGCTTATTCCTCTATAATCATATATATTATTTGATTATACATTATAAAGTTGTCATTAATTAGAATTACTTGATTATATACACAATACGTATAAAATCTATTTATAAGGTTAAATACCATGACATAGCTAAGAAGTGTCAAAGGAAAGCAAAGCCCTGTAAACCTTAGCTCCACAGGAATGCAGCCACTCAGCTGGGCTGCCTCTCAACGTCCTCTCCCACGTCCAGCCACGTGTATAGCAGAAATGCCAAGGTGAGGCATCAAACAAGCAGTCACATACCTTCCTGTCTTTGTGCCACTGCTGATGCTCCAAAACTATGTTCTTAATATTATCAAAAAAATCATCCTTTATCAAGCTGAGGGCTTTGTCTGGATTGGACTTATCCGCTGAAATTACATGTTTCATATTCTGATAATGGTCATGAACATTCAGCATTTCCTAAAGGTGAAAAGATGAGCCTTTTATTTCCATTTTATAGAAGAAACTTATAGGCAAAACCAACACAAAATAAAATGACATTCCAAAGTGACTGCTGATAAGCAGTCACATGCTACAGTATACTGAAAATGATACAACTGTGTAAACAAAACAGTAAAGCTTCACCGAAGCACAGGTTGCTTTCAGAGGTATGTACTTGTTCAATTTAACAAACACGAAGTAACATACACTGTTTGAGAAAAGACTAACTAGTTAATAAAGGATTACATTCCTGGGTATAATAAAAATTACTTATAATACATCATTGACTAGCACCACTGATAATAACTAAGATCACACTTTTATTTTATATTGTCATTTCGAGTGTATTTACATAGTTCTTTATCCTCAGCTGGAAGTTCCTGTATAATGAATGACTCCACTTAATCCTCCCGAGATGTGCCGATGACTTTCCCAAATTTCAAAGCCTATGTGCCTGTACCTCATCATTACTTAGGTGTTAAAATGTAGGATTAAAGGAAATAGAGGGGACTTATGACACCATGTAAGGCATTATTTATTCATTAGACCCCAGAAACTCCCCCAGAAACTTCCATCCAGATGAGCAGATCTACGGGGGAAGGAGAAGGGCAGCACACTGCAGGCAGACTTACGAAATCAGATAAAACCAGTATTGGGACGTGGCTCCAAGATCAGCAGGGGACCACTGGCACTTCTTTCACAGATGCCATGACAACATCTGAGTCACCCCTAAATTAGGCTACCTAACTCATTTTTAGATTTGGGTGGTATTAACAGGATTTGTTCAAGGAATCAAACTGCCCAGTAGTGATGAGCGCTCAGGTACGGAGCATCTTCAAAGGGAAAGCGCCCAGGCATGCGGAGCCCCTGCCTTTTCAGTTTACGATGTGCCGTACTCCCGTTACTTCACTACATGCAGTACCATACAGGGGAAGACCACCAGCTGGGCCTGGTTTTGGCCGGTGTTCTGGCACTTGCTAGGTTGTGATCTTGAGCAAATCCCTCAATCTGAGAACCATGTTCCACACGTGTACAAAATGGAGTAGCACCACCTAACCCACTGTAAAAATATTAAGTGAGCGTACACAAGTGACAGTGTCTGCCTGATGTAAAGCATTAATACAATTAAGTGTTAGGAAATAAAAGAAAGTGCCTAGACTTTGGAGTCTTACAGACTTGGACATTTAAATCAAATGTCTGGACCTCAGTTTCTATAAATTACTTAACTTCCCTGGGCCTCAGTTTCCTTGTTTTTAAAATTAGGAAAACACCACCTCCTCTGCAAGGTTACTATGATTAGTGAGCTAACACACATGAAACATATAACACAGTTCCTGGCACGCGTTGAAAACTCACTGCATAATGGTCATTAGTATAATTGTATAGATGGAAAAACCAACTTAGAAATGAAATAATTAGCTGAAGGTCATATTTAAGTAGCAGAGTTAGAATTAAAAATCAGACACTTTAATTCAATATCTTATTCTCTTCATTTTATTATGCCTCCTTACCCACAAAACTAGAAGTAATGAGTGGCAGAAGGATGACCAGAATTCAAGCGTGCTAATATGGAGACAAAAGCATTTGAAAGCAGCAGATGGAAAGTAGAAAAGTACTGAATTTAAGGATCATCAATGAGTACAGGCCAAAGGCTCTACAAGGACAAATAGAATCAGGAGAGGTATTGACAGAGAAGGCTCTCAAAGCAGGTCTGTGGCAAGCCAAAGATGGAGATAAAGTCAGGATGACTTCACACAGACTACTGCATTCCGAGGAGCTTCCAGAAACAGGCATTTCCAAGCATGGCCCTTCTGACTCTCCTCACCAACCACCCTAACAGCATAGGTGTTTGTATCCTGGCCGGGGCTCAGGTGGTTTGGAGCACAGCCCCAAACACCAAAAGGCTGCAGGTTTGATCCCCAGTCCGGGCACATACCTAGGTTGTGGGTTTGATCCTCAGTCGGGACATGTATGGGAGGCAGCCAATCAATGTTTCTCTCTCACATCAGTGTCTCTCTCTCTCTCCCTCCCCCTTCCTCTCTCCCTAATAATCAATAAACACACAAAAAAAGGCCTTTGTGCATCACCTCAGCTCTGTAGCTCTGTTCCCTTAGATCTTCCTAGTTTGCAATGAGTTTTTATATAACCACTGTAAAAAGGAACTTAATAAATATGTATCGTTAAAAAAATTAAAATAAAATCACTTAAATTCTTGTTTTATGACCTATCCAAAAAATCAAATACAGATGGTGGTTTTAGTATCTGAATGTAAATATCCTGAGTCCAAGTCCAGTCTTCTACATCTTTTTTTTTCCCAGATGAATCAAGCATTTTATTTAATTACAACAATGAAGCACTAGCTTATTCTTTACTTAAAAAAATAACATTCAGCCCTGGCCAATATGGCTCAGTTGGTTGGGCATCATTCCACAAAGCAAAAGGTTGCTGGTTCAATTCCCAGTGAGGGCATATGCCTGGGTTGCAGGTTCAGTCCCTGGTCTGGGAGCTTATGAAAGGCAACTATCAACATTTCTCTGTCACATTGATGTTTCTCTCCCTCTCTCTAAAAATAAATAAAATCTAATTTAAAACCAAATTACACTCAGGCTTATACTGAAAACACTACCTAGGTAGTTTCCAGAACATTATTTTGTTTCCATGACATTATTTACCACTCAATCCTGGAACTGTTGAGATCTGAAATCATGTCTGTCCTGTGCCCTGCAGGAAACAAAATGAGACTTTGCCCGTGTCACTGAATTCCTCAGTCTCTTGTTATCTTTTCTATCACCCATCAGAACAATGAGATCAACTTTGCAGAAACATTTGAAAAACAGTTAGATCTTTGCGCAATAACCCAGCACCCTCCAGGTTGTTAGAGGTGAAGAATGTTACTTGTGCAAGTCAGAGTCTGACACCAGTTAAACGGCGCCAGCTTTGCCCGTAAACAAGGACACGCTCTTCCACGGCGACAGGGGGAGACTGCCCCGGCGACAGGCCCCAAAGACACAGGCAACTCTTCTGCATCTTTGTTTCCAGCTGTGTTTCAAGATTTTATAAATTTTCATATATTTAGGGTGTGTTATTTCTAATACTTTAGAGAAAATAATACGCATTCGATGGTTGTTTAAAGCCACTAAAAACTTTTCAGTAACCAGTGGAAAAAGGTATAACCTCATTATATAGTTACAGTAAAACACTTTTTTTTTTTTTACATTTCAAGAGAATAAAAGCAAATTTACCTCTAATACATCAGAAGTGATAAGTTTCATTACACGATCATTTGGGTCCTTAAATTCTTCTGTAACTTCAGCTCGCTGAATTTTTTTCTTCATTCTACATGACAGCTATATGATAATGAATGTCTTTTAAAGTACATTTTTTTAAGTATGGAAATAAGTATGATAGCAACAAAAACTATCAGTAAACACAAATGAAACAAAAATAGCACTAAGTATACTTATTAAATAATCCATTTTTCAAAGACTATTAGACTTTTAAAATAACCCTTATGATAACCCACGTGCTTAGAATCTCAAATGAGGCTCAGAGAAGTCCCACATTTGCCAGCTGACGGCAGAGCAGGACTAGAACCTAGTATTCTTCTAGTGTCTCAACTGGCATAAAATCAAAGAAATAATATCGTATCTTATTAGTGAAAGTTTCAACTTTCCACCAACTGACATTCAAATTCTTTGTTCTTCTTTCAACAGTACCCCCTCAGATGTCTGAATAAAAAACAATGAACGAATGCAGATGCTGAACGTAACGTCCTCTTCTAACAATCTGTTCACCAGACAGAATTTGGAAACACACTGCATTTAAAAGCAGAGACTGAATTTTGTTTGCAACAAAGAATAATCGGAGAGCGTTTTCTCCCTTTTTCAGAAGCCTTTCTACAAGTATTAGAAACTATATAATAATGTTCTTTCCACATTATGGAGACTGAGATACTTTAAGGACAATGAAGTATAACTTTTCACTTTGAAGAAACAATCTGTTTTAGGTACCGTACCAACTTGGGCATTGCTGTAAAGTGAAATGCTTTGTCTAGTCGTAGTTTCCTAAAAATATAGGCTGCGTCATAATGCTGCGCATTTATCAAATCTTGCTGAAATTTTAAAACTTCATCCCAATCCTTCAGGGCAACTCTAATCTGTGAACAAGAAAAGTAAAAAAGTTGTTACTAAATGTAAATCTTCTTCACAAATGTTTTAGAATTTTGAAACACTGGCATTTCTACATAAATCAGTTTGCTGTAAAAATAAGTACCTATTTTGTGTTTCTGCTGGTGGAAAACAGTATTACCTTTTGTTTTGATTGACACAGTTGGGTGTTATATAATCCATACAGCAGATACAAAGCACCAACTCTGATCTGGAAGGTATATGGAGGTAAAAAATATCGCCAAGCCAAAGCTAATGCTTCTTTTGTAAATGTGTTCTTCTCTAAATTTCTCATTTTACCACTAGAAAACAAAGAGAAAATATGTTATGACTTTAAATAAGTAATGAACAAAAATTAGAAGAGGAATATTCTAGCAGCTACTAGAAACCAGATGAGCATTCTACATCTGATCTCTTCCTGATTCAAGCACAAAAACCTGTGTTTCTTCCACAGAGGTACAGGCATATACTAGGTAAACAGGATATGTCCACATAAAGCATCAACTTGACATGCTAAACTGGGGAGCAAAAAGGGAGGGGTTACAAATTATTCCCAGTTAAGAATTTAAAACATTTAATATATTAAAGTAACCATGGTTATGTTACACAATAAAATACACAAGCCACATGTATTTTAATATATAACAGGTATTTTCCTCAATACTCTCAGGGATTCACACGAAACCTCATTTGCCCTAGGGACTCTAGGTAAAAAAGTTAGAGTCTGCAATACAGTGTAACCCATCCCTCCTTCCAATACTTCAGGGCAAAGCTCACCATAGGAAAGTAGACTCCTTTGTACTCCCAAAGCCTGGTCTCTCCAAATAGCAATTAATACAGTAAAAGAATGCAAAATACCTACTGTAAGTATAGACAACCAGAGCAACTTCTAAAGAAAATTCCCTGTTCCTCAGGTGGCTCTACCTTTTTCCTCCTTTTAGTTTTTCCTCATTAGCTAAAAATTGAGGTAACTCCAGCAAAATATTCCTGAACTACCACTTTTCCCAAGAGGGTTACAATGAAAGATCATGGGTTTTGGAAACAGGCAAACATATAGATTTCAATATCTGCTCTACTACCTACTGGCTTTGTGATCAGGGAGAAATTACTTAAATTCCTTAAGCCTCAGTTTCCTCATCTATAAAACATCCATTCTACCTGCTTTTCAGAGTTGTTCTATGGATTAAATACATTAAGCTATAAATGCATTACATTTAATAGACATTTAAAAAATTAGTCTCTCTCCTATCATTATTTGTACAACAAACAGCTCTCCATCCTCCATCCCTACAATGTACAAACTACATATGTAATTATTTTACATCAACAGAAAGAAAAAAAGAGAGCTTCTATATTTTATTCAGCAAAACAAAGTTTCAATCACAAGAACTCATCCATCAATTATTTAGCCTTTCCAATATTGTATGTATTATGCTAATGAGCACCAGATTCATCCAGTCACTGTCCTCTCAGAGCTCTGTCTAATGGAGGGAAAATTTAAAAATAATAGCAAAACTGAACATTTGCTAAGCACTTAGAGTGCACTTAACATATGTTAATTAGCTCATTTAATCATCAGAACCAAGGTATTACCATTGTCCCTCTCTTACAGATAAGGAAGCTCAGGTAAGTAACTTAACAATAAGTCACAGTCAGTGGACTCAAGTTCAGATTCAGGCAATTGGGCTCCATAATCTGTGCTCTTAAACACTAATACTTTTTTTTTTTTAACTACACACAATCATAATGTATAAGAAAAAAAGAGCAGAATCCCTCACTTAGTCTAGAAGGGCAAAGGAAGGCTTCCCTGAGGAATGGGCATTTGAACTTAAACGGAGTGAAGAATGAAGTGGCCAAGCAAGAGGAGTTGGGAGAAAGCTCCAGGCTAAGCAAACATCTGTAGGGGCCTGGAGACATTGGAAACGCCTGTAGACATTGGAAACGCCTGTAGACGCCTGGAGCAAGAGAATGAGTGCACGGAGATTGGTACCAAAGCTGCAGAGAAGGGCAGAGGCCAATCACAGCCGGTCTAGCCAACCCTGTTAGGAAATTTGAGCTGTATCCCAAAGGCAACGGAAACCAGAGGGGGTAAGCAAGGGATTGTCCTGGTCAAATCTGCACTTTTGAGAGAGAACTATGGTTGTTGCAGGTAAACGAATTCAAGCGTGCGTTTTGTCTTTGCTTAGGTGTTTCTTTTGTTTTGAAATATGGGGTTCCAGGAGAACAAGACTGGAGGAGGGCAAACGATGGTGACCTAGGTCAGGCTGGGAAGTGGAGATGGAAAGGAGAGTTTCAAAGGGCGACCGGGCAGAACCACATATTCGGGAAGAGGCCGCAAAAGGATGCAACCAAAGCCAACGAAATCACCCAGGGAAAGCCCGTAGCCTGAGCAAAGAAGGTGGCCCAGGAGAGATGGGGGTAGCCTTCAGAGAATGCCATTGTCCTAAACCCTTCACAGGTGCGGCGACGGGGAGGAAAGGAGTGGAGGTGGGTTTGCAACTACCTACGCCGCGTCTGAGCAGACGCCTGCAGATAGGCTACTAGCGGACGAGAAACACCCACCAGAAGATGGTCCCGAACTTCATGCTCCTCCAGACCTCCGTGAAGTCCTCAAAGCGAACACTGTCCGTCTCCTGGAAGCGGCTGAGCAGCGCCTCACAGTCGGCCTGCAGGCCTGGAGGGGTCCCCATACCTGCATAGCCTGTGCGTACAAGTTGTCGCAGCCTCCGGCGGTCGCCGAGGAAACGTAGTACGGACGCCCCGCCTCCGACGACGTGACGCACACGCGCTCCGTGACGGGTTATCCGGACCCGTTAGCTCCACCTCCAACCCGAGCCGCTCTAAGCGGTCGCGTTGGTCAATGTGTGTGTACTTCAACTCTTAATCAAAGGTCTGAGCGCAGCCCTTTTAATTTCTTTGAAAATCTTTATACCTCAAGTGTCATATGAGCCCAAGAAGGAATTTAGGTCTACATTAGGCTAGCTTATGAAAGTTGCCTTTACGCTATCACTCTTCTTTAAGGTGGAAGAGTGACAGAATTCAGCTTTTACTAAGTAGGGAAGAACAGTTCAGACCCTCAACGCTCCCCCTGGTGGAAAGAGGTCTAAAGAGGGTTTACTAGGAAATCGACTGGACTCATTTTTTTAACAGTCTGTATCTACATAGGAGGGAGCTTACTCGGAGGCTCTCTGGTTGTAGACCAAGCTGTCTTCTGCAACCACTCTTTTGGGGGGGTTGGTTTTTTTTTGTTTGTTTGTCTGTTTGTTTTAAGGATTTTTATAAAAATGTATTTGAGGCGAACAGGACACACCTGGAAGCAAGATGTCACCAGACTGAGATAAATACTTAGTGCAACCACTCTTGAGGAGCTATTTTGTAAACATCTCCCCACCACCACCCACCCACGCCTACTCTGCAGTCTAGCAGAGTGCTTATCAGAAAGTATTTACCTTATATATACTTATTATTTGGCTAAATTGTCTTTCTCTATACACTCCACCTCTTAGCTTACCCCTGGAACTAGATATGGAGTAGTATTTTGTACTTCTCACCATTTTTCTGATAACAGGGCATGCTGGTTTTATTCTTTAGGAGCAGTATCCTAATATAATAGGAAAGCATGGGGCTTTCTGTCTGTAAATGGCGATTCAATTTACTGATCATTGATCTATTTTTTAATTTTATGAATACAGAATAACATGCAATGTGTGCGATAAAAAGCATAGCAGAAATATGAACATCTGTGTGCTTTCTACCTGTGTGGAAACCAGAATATTACTAACACTTCCACGTTAATGTGTGAATTCCTCCTTTAAACTCTTGCCCTGCCTCTGCCACTCCCTTGATAACAACTATCTTATTTTGTTCCTCATTATCTTGTATATGCTTTATCACATGTGTATGGCTACCGAAACAATATATTGTTTAGTTGTAGATGGTTTTGAGTTTTATGAAAATGGTAGTGCAATGTATAAAACATATTCTTTGAATTGCTTATTAAATTTAGCAATATGTCTAAGATTCATTCATGTTATTACTCATAGCTGTAGTTCATTCATGTTTACTCCTGCCTAATATTCCATTGTGTGAAAATACAATTTATCCATTATTTCCTCAGTGCAAATTTTGGTGGGTTCCAGATGTTGCTATTATAAACAATGCCATGAACACTTGTACATGCCTCTTCTTATTTGTAGGATCCCAACCAGATAAAGCATATGAGGCCCAATAAAATTTGAACTTCAGATCAAATTTTTAAATTATTTATTATTTATCTTAAATACTGTTTAACCGACCATCCATTATTTTTGTTTGCTAAACATGGCAATTCTACTTATATGTAACAGCAGTCTAGAGTATATATACCTATGTGTGGAATTGTTGGATGATAATTGGTGCAAATGTAAAATTTTAAAAGATAATATTAAATTGTTTTTCTAGAGTAGCAGAGCTGATTTACATTTCACCATCAGTGAGTGAAAGTTCCCAATTCAGCTACATCAATTCAGAACCTTGGTATCCAATCATGGTCTTAATATGCATTTCTCTGGTTATTGATATAGTTGTACGTTTTCTCAAGTTCTGATTTTTATTTATATTTCCTCTACTGTGAATATTGTTTATATATTTTGTTCATATTCAATTGGGTTGTTTGCCTTTTTCATATTGATTTGTAAGGTCACCTTATATATTCTAAAAACTAAACTGAGGTTTCTTTTATATATTACATATATCTTTCCCCAATTTGTAACTTGCTTTTATTTACTATGTTTATTTTGATTTTTGATGTACAGAAAATCTTATTTTTAGTGTAGTCAATTTTTAAATCTTTTCTGATAAGGACTTTTGTATATTAGGACCACAAACATTTTCCCTCTACTACATTATCGGTTAAGCTAATACCAATAGTATAACTAATAAATCTTGACTTCTCAGTGGCTTAACATAAATGAATTTTACTTTTCTTTCACATTAATTTCACTTAATGGCAAGACGGTGTGGAAAGGGTTCTGCTCCAAAAAGTCACCTGGGGACCCATGCAAATGGAGACTTAAAATCTTCAACCAGTGGATTTCCAGGCCATCCTGACTATAGACAGCTAGCCTGTAGACATGGGAGGACAGAGAATGTGAAAGACTACATGCGTGTTTTTTATGGGCCATGTCTGGAGATGGTGTACACTCAGAGGACAGTCTGCTGACCTCTGCTGGTCTGAAAACTTTTATTACCCCTCCCTCACCCAGTAGTACAGAAATAGAAAATAAGTGTTCGGTAAACTGCTAATAGCATTTTGACAAAGTAAATTTGTTTGTTGAATCTAATAAAAAAAAATGGGCTTGTATTTGTTGTGAATTTTTATTCCTTTTTTATTTTTATTTATTGATTTTAGAGAGAGAGGAAGGGGAAGAGAGAGAAACATCAACTTATCATTCTACTTATTTTAATGCATTATTACTTGCTTCATGTATGTACCCTGACTGGGGATTAAACCTGCAAACTTGACATATCCGGACAATGCTCTGACCAATTGAGCTACGTGGCCAGTGTGTTGGTGTGAACTTTTAAATTTCAATTTTTCTGGCTATGTATTTTTATTTTAGCTTACAAAACTATTGATCCATGATAAATTGGAAGAAGTGGTGCATTACCACAGATAGTGTGAGAAGCACTGGGGTACACTACTGTATTTCAGTCCACACTCCATTGTCCAGAACTCATTTATGTGGCACCATTTAGAGGCGAAGAGACCTGGGAGGTGTAGTCCCTATCTGGGCAGCCTCTTCCCAACAACAACTTCAGTCCATGAAAAAGGTGCCCAATCCCTGTTGAACTGCCAACATCACTGCCACAATATTTTAAACCTCTGTATCCACCTAAAAACGATTTCTGTGGATGGTATGAGTCAAGGATCCAATTTCATGTTTTTGCATATATACACCATGTGCATGTACATGTGTTTTCTGTATGTGTAATTTCCCAGCATGTGTGGTTGCATGGTCCATCCTTTCCCCAATGATCACTTCTGTCACGTATCAATCGCGCAGGGCTAACTGAAGCCAATACGCAACTCCATGGCTCGTACCTGTTGTTAAAATACCGAAAATTCTCCATTATTGTTAGTAAATAGTTACTGTGCTGAACCTCCTTACTACCCTCAACATCACCACTTGGGCCACCCAGGCCCCTCCCCTGAAGTCCCCAAACCTCCCCACAACCCAAAAATGAAAGGGTTACACCTGGCACAGGAAAAGGCCCCCAGGACCCACTCCAGCTTCAGTCTGTATCTGGGGTCACAGATATCTATCTACTTCCAAAGGTTAATTTAGATTTTGCTACACTAATACCATACTCTGATTACTACAACTCTAAAAATATCTAGAAAAGAAAGTTCTCTCATCTTCTTTTTCTTCAGGAGTAACTTGATTATTCTTAAACTTTTGCTTCTTCATAGAAATTTATTTTATTTTATTTTATTTTTATTTTATTGTTTATGCTATTACGGTTGTCCCACTTTTCCCCCCGTGCCCCCCTCCACCCAGCCCGCTCCCCACTCCCATAATCAGTCTCCTCACTATTGTCCATGTCCATGGGTCCTTCATATGTTCTTTGACTGATCCCTTCACCTCCTTTCAATCACAGAAATTTTTTAATCAAGTTGTCAAATGTCTCTAACTGTGCCACTTGGATTTTGATTGACTGCATCAAATGTATGAGTCAATTTGGGACAGAATAACAGCTTTATTATATTGTGACTTCCTACCCACACATTTGTCATCTTTAGTATCTTCACTAAAGTTTTATAATTTTTCCATAAACTTTTTAAATTAATTTTTATTCTATTTTTTCCATTACCATGTATCCCCCTTATACACCCTTCCACCTCCACCCACCCCACCCCCTCCATAAACTTTCAGGTGTCTTTTGTTAGACTAATCCCTACATCCCTTGTTTCTCTGTAGCTACTGTATTTTGCATCTTTCACCTCCTTACATTTTCTAACTGCTTGATTACAATATATAAAAATGCCAATTTTATATATTGATCTAATATCCAGTGCCCTTCCTAAATTCTTATTAATTGTAATAGTTTCTCTATAGATTCCTATAGGTTTCATGTGTAGATGACATTAGCAGCTATGAATAATGATAGCTTGCTTTTTCCTTTATAATCTTTACTTCTTTATTTCTTTTTCTCCCGTTACTACGTTTCCCTGGCTAAGACCTCTTACACTATGTGAAACATAAACACAGGAGCATGGGCGTGTGTCTATTCACTACTCTGCCACCAGTACCTAAAAGTACTTCGTACATAGCAGATGCTCAGTGAAAAGTCTAGTGACTTTTTCATTTCAGTTTACTTTTCAATTCCACAATTCCTCTCTGGTTCTGTATTAGTTTTTCTGTTTGTATTCTGTATTTGGGCAGCCGTTGTCATTATACAGTTCTTTACATCTTTAAGCCTGGTTTCCTTTGGTTCTTTGAACAGATTTCTAATGGCTGCTTTAAGTCTTTTTCTGCAAAGTCTGCCATCTGGACCATCTGATACGTAATTTCTATTGCCTGCTTTTTTTTTTTTTTTTTTTTTTTGACTATGTATGGACTAAAAACTTTCTTGTTTCTTTTCATGGCTTCTAATATTTTTGTTAAAACCTGAACATTTTAGACAATTTATTGTTCGATTTTGAATACTGATTGCTCCCCCTTTCCCATGGGGCTTGTTGCTTTGTTGTTTGCTTGTTTATTTGCTTAACAATGTGGCTGCACTATTTTAGTGAAGCCTGTTAAGTAGCTCTCAGAAAGCACAGCCTGGGACTGGCTGGGGTAGCTCAGCGGACTGAGCGCAGGCCTGTGAACCAAAGGGTCACAGTTCGATTCCTAGTCAGGGCACATGCCTGGGTTGCAGGCCAGGTGCCCAGCAAGGGGCGCACAAGAGGCAACTATACATTGATGTTTCTTTCCCTCTCCTTCTCCTTCCCCTCCCCTCTCTCTAAAAATAAATAAATCTTTAAAAAGAAAAGGAAATCACAGCCCGGGCTATCTACAGTCACCTGGAATGACAGTTTGGCAGGCATCTCTTCAGCCCTTTCCCAGATCTCTCTGTTCAGCTGTCTGCCTCTGCTGGTGTCACAGCCAGCTACTACAGGCCCTGCTAGCTGCTCGGTGACTGCTCTATTGCTTTGACAATACCCTGGGGCAGGAATTGCTCCAGTCTAATTCTATTACATTTCAAAGGTCCTTATGACTTTGATTAAATTGCTTTTAATCCTAGCTCTCAAACTCTTCTCTCTCTCTCTATACACCCCTCAGAGATCTAGCCTTTCCCCCAGGAGGCAGAGAAAGACGGTGGCCTGGACCTGACTCTTGGTGGTCTCAAGGTCTGAACCTCTAGCAAGCTGAAGATAACATCCTGACCTAACTTCTGTTTCTGAGCCAAAAGATGGAAGAACCCCCTGGCTACTTTCCTATGAGACCAGACAGATGGACACAGGAGCAGACCTCAGAACCATCCTTGGGACCTAAAGAAATTATTTGTTGCCCTTACCTATGATCAATCAGCTACCAGCACAACCTCACCACCCGCCCCCAACCCATGGTACCTTGTGCTTTCACCCCATATATTCTGTAACATACACACCATTGGACAGCCAGGTCTTTAAGACATAAGCTCCCTACTGTTGGGAACCACCCTGCCTGGTTTCAGGCGCTGTAACCCCCCATGGCTAAAGCTGAGTGAGAGACCTTGGGACCTAAACCACTAAGGAGACAAAGCTTATCTCCCTGGCAGGGGTGTTGCCTCTGCCCCCTTTACTTCACCCTGCCTGGCCCCGAGCCTGACCAGTTAGTCAGTGATGGGTAAGATTCCTCAAGGGAGGAATGACTTAAGACAGGCATGGTCATGATGGGGCCCCTCAAAGAAGGACTTGGGGGGCTACAGAAAAAGGGGGTGACGGACCTTCGCCCATTAGCTTTGACATAGCCTGTGTTCTCTTTCTGTCTGCAAGAAGTCTCCTAATCTCTTGGCTGCCTTATTCCCCCTGCTTGACTTAAGCCTGAAACAATGACAGAGAAGGTGCAGTCCTGTGCTGGAAAGGGCGGGTTCCCCAGGTGATCAGGCCTAAGAAAGAATGCACAAAATCCTGAGAAACCTGCTTTGCTAAGAATGCCCTCAGTTTTCTGATAAGGGTCTGAGCAGGAAATGAGCTTGTTCCCCAAAGTTTTGTAGCCCTTTAGCTAACTGACCCTGACTCAGAATAAGCCCTCAGTTCTTTGAATGTCATCTATTGTTTGATCCTTACAGCCTGACAAGGACTGATGAGCTTTACCTGTATTCCTGTGCAAACTGAACCCAATAAAAGCCCATTGAAGAACAGGCTCCTGGCCTTTCTCCTTTGAGAGATTAGCCACCTTTCCTCCCTAAGCAGATCATGTCTTGGTAGACTTATTCTCATCCGTGGTGGCCAGGGAGGGGTGGGGGTCCTGCGGGCAGAACCCCCCCCAAACCACACCTTCATATTGGCCAATTCGATACTATTTATTTTTTCTACACTGCAAACTCCTGCTTGTGCATTTCTTTGGGCCAGAGTGTACAGGCAAACGGATTTGAGAAAAATACATTTGGGTCCTGGTAACAGGATCCTTTAAGGAGTAGTCTTTGAGTCCAATGTTGAGGTTTGTTCTCATTCCAAAAGGGCTCTCTTAATTGCCCCTCTCTGGCCCTCTCTTTCTCTCTCCGGTAAACTAGCTGGCCTGAAGTTTAGCTTGTTGCTATCATGGACCTACCTACCAGCCTCCTTTTAATTACTTACCATCAAAATATTCATTGTTTTCAAGAGGACCTTTAAGTTTGAATTGTCTCACACTCTTCCCGTTAAAGTCAGCTCCTCTGGGGAGAGCGTCAGAGCTCTCTGTGCTGATGGACTTTGTTTCCCTCTGGGGAAAGTCTCCAAGCCACTGCTCCAGAACTGGGGATGGGGGACAGTGGTCCACTTCTCTCAGAGGGCAGGGCTCCGGGGGAGGTTCAGGACCTTCTGTTCTTCTCAGGCTACTCCTGCTGGCTTTGAACTTCCATCTTCATGTGTGAACTGGACTGAGGGCAATTGGGGCCAGCACTCTTGGCCTGCTGCACCTGGAATAGGGCCTCCGTCCTGTGAATAGCGTCCGAAAGGGAGAAGGAGTTCCCAGCCTCTGCAATCTCCAGGCTATACTCACCTGGAGTTTGGACTTTGCAACATGAAGCTAAGGAGAATGAGAAGTGCTGGCATCCTGGCCTTCCCAGGGAGATATCTTAGCCTTTTACTGAGATCTGGGCGAACAGGGAGCCCCATCGTCTTGGCCGCATTCACCCAGAATGGAACTTTCACACCCTGAGCTGGGTAGGAGAGGCAGCAGGTCATGGCTCAAGTGCCACCGATTCTCGCTGTTCCTACCCAGAGTTAGTAGATTTTCTCGAATAAATGTTTCTTCATGTGCTGCATTCCCTTTAGAAAATCTAGAGACACTTTAAATGATTGTTTTTAAATTTATTTTATTTTTCTTTTACCAGTTACCATTGTTTCATTGGGAAAGAGTAAATCCCTGGAGCTCCTGATACTGTCCTTTTCCTGGGGCTGTACCTTAAGGCAAACTGCTGCCCTCAAGTTGCTCGCCATCTAATAGAACAACCCACCTTAGGAGATAATCGTAACTTTACTGTGATTAACACTGTGAGAGAGGGAGTGTGCTGCTGTACAGGGACACCTAGGAGGGACTCCTAGCCAGTCCCTGAAAGGAAAAGCTTTCTAAAGTACAACTGAGTTGTGAATATTAGGGAAAGAATTAAAGAGGTGGAGAGGAGCTAGGAAGAGTGCTACAGACCCAGGAAAGAGCAATGTGCAAAGGCACAAAGGGGTAGGAGAGCAAGTGAGGTGGTTGGTTATATATATCACTAAGAAATAGGCAGGAGGTCCCAAGGCCTGGCACGCTCTGCGCTGGGAGATTTCTCCCTGGATTTCTCAGTGCTCCTGCACATTCTGAATCTTCTGAGCAAACGATGCCAGAATATAAATCCTAAAGCTGGAACACTCTGAAGGGATTTAGAGACTTCTCTTTCCTGCAGCCATTCCTTTCTGCACCTCCCCAGAGCAGAGCTGTTCACATCCCATCGCGGTGTTCTGTGAGGGAGGGTGGGCAGGTGGGCCAGCTGCGGTCTCTGAGCTCCGAGTCTCATAATGCGGGTTTTCCTCTCCGGTGGTACGAACCCTGCTGTACTAACAGGTGAACATCTGGCCCTCGCTGTGTAACTTCTGGGGAGCAGAGGCATGGGGAGCCCGTATTAATATGCTCTGCGGGTGAAACGGTCTGTTCTCTGTCCCAGAGGTCTGGTGTTTCTGTCAGTGCGTATACATATAAAAATCACAGACCCGCCACAGTTTTTGGACTTCACGCCAAATATGAAAGCATTTGAACCCTCATCTGAAGACAATCAATAACTATTTTTTTTAAATGCTATTAACAAAAGCAATCACACTGCCTATAAGATATTACAAAGATACAGAAATGTTTTATGTCAGAAGTAAAAGTCCTTTGGCATTCCACCTCCCAAGGACAATTACTGTTTGACATTGTTAAAAAGAAAAACCCCAAAGTGCATCACTTGTGCTAACCTAAAGATTTTATTTGTTTATTTATTTTTATTTTTAGAAAGGGAGGGAGGGAGGGAGGAAGGGAGAAAGAGAGGCAACCTGGCCCCCAACCCACAGGCTAGCACTCAATCCACTGAGACACACCAGCCCAGACCCAAACCCACCCTTAATATCCCACCTAATTACCCATTGAGCCTCTCTGAGGAGTGCAATTTTAAACCAATGGGTCTGGAAATTCCTAATTCAGGCTAGTGAGGTCATCTGTCTGGTAAGAGCCCCTGCCTTCTCCTTGTCTGAAATAATCCACTCAACTTCTTAGTCCCACTTTCCTGGTGCCTCTAAAATCTTTCCATTCTGTGCAGCCCCTCAGAGAACCCTTCTAACTGCTAGACAGGGTGTGGCCCAATTCAGGAGTCACTTAATAAAGCCAATTAGATCTCTAACTTTACTTGATTGAATTTTGTTTTTTTTTTTAAGAGTATTTATTACACTAACCCCACTGAGGGAATGTTAAGTATGGAACTAACATTATCACAGTTTGTTTTAGAAAGGCCAGTTTGGCAACAGGGCGGTGTGGTAGGAATGGGGCAGGTCATGGGGGAGGTAGAGGAAACTCAGGCAAGAACTGATGAGGCAGTATTTGGTGGACACGTAGAGAAGCGGGTGATTAAAGAAAATCTAGAAACAAAAACAAAAGAGCTATGGGTGAAAGAGAAAGCACACCCTAAACTGGACCAGCTCACGGTCGGACAGGCTCAGGGACTGGAAGCAATCCCATGGGATGGGCTGACCCTGGGAACACCCCTAACCACGAGCGGTCATGGCCATGTAGTCCCATCCTGGGCCGGAAGATTCCTTGGCAAAGGTCAGTCTTTACCTTCGTTGGGCCTGTCTACCGTCTTTTGCCTCTAAGAGTACATACTTTTTGAAATGTCAGACGAATCCCCTTTTCCAGACCCCTCAGGGCACAATCTGTCACGGGAACACCAGACCACAGAACCAATCATTGTTATCTTGTTCCCTGTGCTGCAAATGTTAATTATCCTCTGCCCACCAAGGTTAAAAATTTAAAAAAAAAAGTATGTCTCTCTATTTTACTTTTTATCTCAAATCCCAGACACTTCCCCACTTTGCTTTTTCCTGTTCCCCTAATCTGTCACCAACAGAGTTAACCCTCCTTACATCTCCTCCTTTGATTCTAATATAAAATAAACTGCAAAACTGCCATTCTCTGGAGCATTTTCTCAATTTGTTGAGATTTTGCATCCCTACTTATCCCACATATACCCTCTTTCACCTCCACGCATCCCTTCCCCTCCTGCAGTCACTGCATTGTTGTCTGTTTGAGGAGTTCTCGTTCTCTCTCTCTCTCTCTCTCTCTCTGTTTTGCTCAATCCTTCCACCTCTACCCCCAACCCTCCCTCCCAGAGCTGTCAGCCTGCTCTCCATCTATGAGTCTGTCTCTATTTTGCTTATTAGTTCAGTTTATTCATTAGATTCCACATGAGTGAAATCATATGGTACCTGACTTTCTCTGACTGGCTTAATTTACTTAGCATGATGTTCTCCATCTATAATGAACCTTTAAAGAAAGAAAAGAGCTGAGTCAGACTGGATGTGGTGAATAAGGGCACAATGAGTGACCTCTAGAGCTGATTTTGGAGCCTGGGTGGTGGTTATCTGGAGCTAGTTATTGAGAGGCCAAATCCGAGGTGCCTGTGGGGAGCCATCTGGCCTGGATACAAATTATCAAGGTAGAAACCATCATGAAAAGGACGGGGCAATGGTGGTTTAGAACAACTTAAATGGCCAGTAAAAGTTCTTTTCAGACTTCGACTGTTTGCCCAATGAATGTGTGACCACCTCACAGAGTGGGAATTAACCACACTCTCAATGGCAGATGCCATATTTTAGAATATTTATATCACAGCGCGACATCTTAGAATGACACTGTTTTACTCTGTTCAAGCTGCTACAGCAAAATACCACAGGCTTCGTGGCTAATAAACAACAATAATTTATTCCTCACAGTTCTGGAGGCTGGCAGCTCAAGCTTGGAGTGTTAGCATGGTCAAGCTCTAGTGAGAGCCCTGCTCCAGACTGCAGATTGCTGACTGCTGATTGTATCCTCACACGGCCAAAGGGGCAATGGAACTTTATGGAGTCTCTTTTATCAGGGTATGAGTCCCAGTCAGGAGGGCTCCATCCACATGATCTAATCACCTCCCAAAGGTCCCTACCTTCTAATACTAATCATCTTGGGCGTTAGGTTTCAGCATATGAATTTCAGGGGACACAGACATTCAGAACAAGGCAAACATCTTCAACTCATCCATCCCTCAGTAATTGTTCATTGAATAAATGGATTTCATTGGGAGAGCCTGAAAATGGTTGGCAAGAGATAAATTCTTCAATGTACTAAATTAAATTACAGTGGGCTGGAATGGGGGAGAGAGACAACTAAAGCACTCAGTTAACATCTGTGGGCCAAAACTAACAAAAACCTATTTAGGAAGGAGGGGGATTATGGTGGAAAGAAGGGGGAGGGACTAGTTAAAGAACAGGTATGAATGACTCACAGACATGGACAACAGGGTGGGAATTTACTGTGGGAGTGGAAGGTTGCACGGGCAGAGGAGGGCAAAGGGGGAGAAACTGGGACAACTGTAAGAGTAACAATCAAAAGTCTTAAAACTATTCACATTCTTGGATGCTTACTGAAACTTCAAGCATCCTGCTTTATGCATGAACTTTCAGACTCTTGCCCACAGCTAACCAAGAAGTAGTAAATATTTCTTCCTTGTGAACTAGGCAATTATTCTAGAACTGCCCTGTCTTCATCTTTGCCACCGCCTTCTCTGCAGTCCATGCAAATTCTTAAAAAACAAACAAACAAAAAAAACCTTCCATTTTCTTTCTGCAAACACTGTATACAGGAGCCCTGCGGCTGCAGGTGGTTTAGACAGTAAGTCCCGAGACCTGGTCCTTTTTCTGGACGTCATATGGCTCAATAAACTTTCTTTCACAAGTTTTGGGCTGTGAAGGTTTTTGTTTAACATGGTCCTGTTTTCCCCATTCTGCAACTCTGATCATAATACTTCTCTGGTCCCCATGTCACATGAATTCCTCTCCTACCTCAATCATGTGTGAGTTGGCCTTGTTGCAAACACAGGCAAAAGCTTTAAAAACAGTCAAGGGTGAATCAGATGGGAATCATGCTCTGAAGGAACTACAAGTTTAGTAGGGGAGATAAGACATACATAAATGATCATAGAAGGTAAAAAAAATGAGAAGCTAACGGTGAACTGACATGTAAGTACTCAGGGTGGCAAACATGTGCAGTTGAATTTGGCAAGAAAAAAGGTAAATTCAGTATACTGGCTCCTCTCTGATTTGCAGTGTTAGTAGCTCACTCTGATTGGGCTTTTGCTTTAACTATTCTACCAGCAGACTAGGGAATGAGGCAGCACTTTATGGTGGCTCACCCCACAGCCTGCTCAGCGCTCTCATTAGAGTTTGTCATTGCAGCTGTGCGCAGGAACATTAAAATCTGTTTCAAAGACCAAATAAATATTATCCAGAAATATTTGGAAAGGATCTCTGCATAAAATAGTATTGCTTAATGTTTTAATATTTCAAAATCTCTAAAAATAGATTTGACTTAACAGAGTCTAGTTTACTTGTCATGATATTTTAACTTGCCAAATATATATTTTCTCAATGTTTTAAAATGCGTTACCCCCTTTGTGATAAACGTTGCACCCCACCCCTCCCCCAGCCTGTTCTCTATGGAGAATCACCAGTTTATGTTGATTTATTAAGCATCCCTAAGACGAAAAGATGTAACACTCTCCTTAAATGGCATCTTTCTAATTAAAAACAAACACACCATGACTGAGGCTACTGATCAGTTTTATTAGTAAAAATAAATAAAGTAATTAAAATACCTTGACCACTTAAAAAAAAGACTGTTATTTTCTAGGAAATTATATTTGAACAATTATAAACAATGAATTTTCCTGAAGAATATAATTTACAATAAAATGTAAACTGTAGTCAGCTATGGATATGCAGGGAAGAGGTTATTTATTCTAAACACTACCTGCCTTTCTACTTTACAACAGACCGCGCAATCCTAACAAACTAATTACAGCAGACTAAATTTAGCGCCCCAAGCTTTTCCGTATTCCATAAACTCACCGCCCTTGTGCCCATCAAGATTAACTTCTCCCAAAGGACTCTCAATATCTGGCCTTAATAAGGTGCACTCAACAAATTCAAAAAACAAAACAAAAACACCTGGGGCAGCTCACGTTTCCATTTACTTAATCTGAGACACCTCAAAGTGTTTTATTTAAAAAAAAAAGAAAGAAAACTAAATCTTTGAGTGCCTTGAGAATATATTTAAACAGATCAGATTGTAGATAACAATTTTTTAAAAACTATGTAGGTAACCAAGGTCCAACTTGTTAGGAGACCTCAAATATTTTTTCTATTCTACAAAGCACAGCTTCACACTCCAAAGCATTAAAAAAAAAAAAAAAAAAAAACTGGGAATTACGGAGACAATTCTACAGCAACACGTAGTTATCATTCCGCACCACCTCCTCCCCCCACCCCCATTCAAAGAAGTTTGGGGAAAGGCTGGGCACCAGAACTGGAGAAGTCACCGAAGGCAAAGAGCAGTGGTGACCGTCTGGCACAGCCGGCCCGTCCAAAGGATGGGAGGGGCCGGCCTCACAACATGCGTTCGCACACGTACGCGGGAGTACCCGGAAACCCGTAGCAGACAGCGGCAGGCTCGCGCCGGCCGCAAAGGGCCGAGGGCGGGCTGGGGCTGCGGTGCTGCGGCGGAGCACGTATCAGGGCGTGGCCTGCAGAACAGTGGGCGGGACTCGGGTTTCCCCTGGCGGCTTAAATTTCGCGTCCTTAAGCAGTACCAGCAGCACCCGGGACTAAAGGGGGGTCAGGTAGCTTCCGCATCCTTGGTATTTTCCCTGATGAGGGTCTGATCGCTGCCGCTCTCAGGCACCTGCCTTTCCTCTCCTTCCCGGAATGGAGCCAAGACAAGGAGAGTATAAAGGACATAAAATAATGCGAGGAGATCGGGTGTCTGAGCAGCGTCTTGGGTAAAACCGTCCAGTACAGGTAAGAATAAAAGTTATGTCCAAACCTCTGGAAGGTGTGAACACAACAAAGCTCCAGAAGGCATTCAGATTTGTGGTAAGGTGTAGCTTTTATCTTATAGGTAGACTATTCCGTATCAATTCTACAGATTGAACTAATTCTCCGTAAAATGATCTGGGAGAACAGGTTCAACGCTATTTAAAGGGGTGAAATATGAGCAAAATGATTAAGTGGCAGACTTAAAAACCGAGTAAAACAATTTTCTTCACATTTTTGTTTGTTCCAGCTAGCAATATGTTTGCAAAGGTCAATAACCAAACCCAATTGTTAAAAAAAAAAATTCCATGTTCTTTGCAATTTGTTTTTGATATTGCTGTTAATGGAAATTTTGAATTTTAGAATTTTGTTAGATTCTGCAAAGCCAGTGACTTAAGCTCATCTTTTCTGTGTTTTGAAGGTTATAGGGGGAAATAAAGATTTGCAATTAAACAAACTTTTTTAAAAAAGTGAAAATTGCAATTGTGAGGTTATACAAACTTAATAGAAAATAAACATGTCTACTGTGCTATGAAATCAAACAGCTCTGGGAGAACCATACCATACAGCATATTAGTTTATCTTCTATTCATACATCACCACATTTACCTGATGTGTCCACAGCAGACACTCAAATATGTAGTTAATACTAAAACCCACCTAAAGAGCACTTCAACACACTTTTATTAATTTCCATTTGTCTTGCTATTCCTTAGGACTTCTCCTCAATGTCCTGTATTATTTTATTATCTTCAAGAGACACCACTCTCAGTCCCCTCCATGCCCACTGCTTTCCATTTGCTATTCAAATAGTTAATGGGAGGAAATGTTCTACTGGACTGGCTAGCACTGCAAAGTGGTTAGCACCACAGGTTTCTGGAGTTACTGATAACCTGCTCAAATACCCTGAACCTTAGGTGACCTCTCCAAGCTATTTTCACATCTACAGGAGATACAAGTACTAATTCATAGGGGTTTTTTTAAGATTGTCTGATAATATGCAAAATGCTTAGCACAAAGCTAGCATACAGTATGTAAGAGATGTTAGACTCATTTTAACTCCTATCTTTGTCATTTCACCTAGCACTGGGAGACTGCTTGAGAAACTATTTCCAGTTCCAAGGTCAACAGTCAGGCTTAGAACAAATGAACAGGATACACTAAGCTCCTTTACCATACTTTCTTCAAGTGTGAAAATAATAAAATGGTCATTTATTCATAACAGCACCAGAGAAGGGAGGTGCAGGAATATTAAGGGAGAAGAGCTGTTATAGAATTGTAATTGTTAAGGTAGGATTATACTTCCTGGATTAAAATATTATTTAAGAAGTTTGCAATGGTGTCAGAGAGCACAATGCTGGGAACGGAAGGCTGGTTCTCTAGTTCAATTTCAAGCACTCCAGGGAGTTTGTTTTTTAATGACCCAGAGGTGGGTACTTGTTTTCTTCCAGTTTTGCTGTTCTTTAAAGTGGTTTTCTCCTCTGAATCACTGCTCTAACAAGTCATTTTCCCAGACATTACACAATCTGACCATTTACTAATATTTGAAAACTGTAAACATCTAGTTTTCAACTCAAGGTAATTTGCTATCAAAATGTGCAATATTTTTGATATTTTCACCTGAGAATATTAAAAAACTACTTTATTCTAACATACCACCTCTAGTAGTATTTGTAATTAGCTGAATACACAAGCAGTTTGGACCATAGTATTTATATTGAAGTATACGTGTACTCCAAAATCTTGCATCTTGAGTTTTAGTATTGTAAACTTTGTTCCCAAATTTATGCAACTGTAACACATTTTATTCACTATATGGTAAAAACGGCTCAAGAGTCTCAAGATCCATGGCTTGTTTTGTTCAGGATCTTTGTTCCTCTAATGTCAGGCTATAGCACCTAAGACTCTGGCACTACCTATGTAATTTGTCCATAAAAGCAATTTGCAGTTACCTCTGAGTGTGGGGATTCACAGTGACTTTTGTTTTTTTATATCATTTTGTGCTCTTAAAAAAAAAAATGAGAATGTATTGCTTTTATCATTAGAAAAGAAATATAGCAATTTCATAGAAATGAGATAAAATGAAGCTATTTTTAAAAATTTAAATATGCAGTATCATTAAAACAAAATGAGGTTAGTTCTGTTTCGTGTTCGAGTCAGAAAACCTAAGTTTAGAAAGTCTCTAGTCTGGCATTACTTTAGGACTTAGACAAATTGTGTAACTGTGTATCATCTGAGGTCTAAATTTCTTCATCTGCAAATAGGAATAGATTAGAAATCTTTATTATTTCTTAAATCTTTTTAAAAAATTATTGATTTGAGAGAAAGACATTGATTTGTTGTTCCACTTATTTATGCATTGAACCCACAACCCTAGCTTATTGGGACAACGCTCTATCTAACCAACTGAGCCTACCCGACAGCACATAGAAATCCTTGGAGGACTTTATAGCCCTTACAACGTTGTGTGACTATAATGTTCATGATCTGTTTCACTCATCCCATTCATATTAAAACATTAAAATTGTTCTGACAGGATCATAAAATTATAAACAGATTTCTTTTCTAAAAGCATACTCTTTACCGTGGGACATTATGGTTTGTTATTTAACATGACGTTCAGAGACACAATGTACATTAAGGTGATAGCAAAAGATAAATGGAGAAATAATGCTGTGCCAATGTAATTTTCATAAAATTCTTAAACTGTTGGCAAACAATTTCAGGAGTTGGAGGTACTGAAATAAACATCAACATAAAAGCGGATCAAAGGGGGGCCTGGTCCACAGAAGATGTTTATTTGAAGTAACAAAACAATACAGTTAGTGTTAGATCCAACCACAAAGAGCAAAAGGAATGAAAAATTTGTACAATGCACATAGAAAAAACAAGATGTTTACTGTGACAACTATATATTTCTAAAATAATACTTCTAAAATCATTCAATTATTGAAATCTATATGAAAACAAAAGGATGTTAATGGCGACAAAGTGCATAAAACCAAACATCAAATTTTGAGCAAATCAACATACTAGGCAATTCTGCTAACAAAGCATGATTTTTGCTATCTGCTCAAAACATCTTTTACCAACAGGGTGGGCAGAACATTTAGGTTTAATATCAATTACACATTATTAGCATAAACTTCCACAACTACATGTAAGGTATTGTTTTCTTTTGAGCTGGCAAAGTGACTATAGAAACATCAAGTTCATTTCTCTGAATTGAGAATTTTATCGAAATAAATGCCACATACCTTCCAGATATATGCATATCTTTCTATATCATGTAAATGGCTTTACCCATTTAATAAACCACACAAGCATTTAAGAATCATTATATGATTAACAATGTCATGTTCCAGGGTTAACAATTTCATAGGCCAAAAAAAATTCTTCTTAAAAACTATTTTTATAAATGCAGAATATATTGCATGAGTAACTGCTGGTATTTTTTTTTAAGAAAATATATTGTGCAATTGTGGCTACCATGTACTGCCAGCAAATCATTATTGTTTATGTAAAATGTGAAAAAACTAAGTAAAAAATTTTCAAACTGATCATGATGAAAGGTTACTGCCTTCTTAAAAAGATTATATTGGCATCTTATTAAAAATAATTCAATAGGAGACAAACTCCCTAGCCCAAAATAAATAAATAAAAAGGTGCATTTTAAAAATGATGCTACTGCAATACAATGGTTTAAATACCAAAGAACTGTGAGAATGTGCTACCTGTGATCTGGCATTAACGTAAATTAAGTAAAAGATCAAAATTGAACTAACAGAGTTTACGCAGTATTGTAGCCAGGCTTCTAAAATTAGATATAGAAAATATAAATAGACTGCTTTAGGTAATGAGCCACCAGTGTCCAAAAAAAGGAATGAAATTATGAAAAAGCTCAGTTAACTTGATCCAATGCTCTGAGTAATTCTTCACCCTGCAGTAGGTTTCTGCTGCCTTGGACAGGAGCGTTAACTTCACAATCGTAACTGGTCAGCTGTGGTAATCCACTCTCATCCATTGATTGCCCCAGCAGTCTACACGCTAAATCTGAAAAACAAGGAGATACCTAAGTATTCATTCTTGTAGTCAATGATTAAAATTAAACACCCACTATGCGTTAGGTATTGGGAAAACAAGGCAAATAAGCTCTTTCTGGGTTTTGCAGTCTATGGTGCGAAACCATAGCTACGGAAACAAGTGCAATCAAGTGCTGTGTCAGAAATGTTTACAGCAGGGGTGTCAGACTCATTTTGACCGGGGGCCACATCAGCCTCGCAGTTGCCTTCAAAGGGCCGAATGTAATTTCAACTCTAACAGTTAAGGAATTAGTTACATTTATGCAGTCCTAAACTATTTCGGCCCATTGAAGGCAACTGTGAGGCTGATGGGGTCCCCGGTGAAAATGAGTGTGACACCCCTGGTTTTTACACGATACAACAGAGGCACAAAGGAGTGATAAATGAATTTAGAGAAAGGCATAAAAACTCACAAGGTTTAGCTTCTATTCGATATTAATATTACACAGATATATAAAAGACAATTCTAAAAAATTTCAATTTCCATCTTGAAATAGCTATTTCTGTTACAGCTATTAGAGAAAATGCTACCTTCCTTTTTAATCTTGCTAAGGAATGAAAATCACTCTCACTTGGAGCAAAGCTCCTAAATAAAAAGTCATATAATTCTCTTTGTAATATTCAGGGCAAAAAGAATAAACTAACCAGAGGGTATTAAAATAATAGTCTTTTGCTCCATTCCATTCTGTTCACTAGATCTGCATCCTTTTACGCGTTTCCAAGAAAGTGATGTAGTAGTTGCACGATCATCTGGCTGCTGTAATAATGTTCCCTAAAAACAAGTAAAGTTATTTTAATTTTACTATGTCTTTTTTTAAAAGTAGGAAACTTTGATATCACTGTAAGTTTAGTAACACAGAGGAGGCAGGCATCTTAAATCAAATACTGCCCCAGATTGTTTTAATTCTTTCTCTTACCACTACTATGATAAACACATTTATTTGCCACACATCATCATGGCTGTCTGTAAATTCTTTCCAGTTAACCTGGTTAAACTGAATATATCACTGGATTACATGAAGACTGACAACATACCTACTATGTTTTGGGGGTAAGAAGAAGGAAGTAACTTCAAGGGAAAAGAACAAGACTGGTGCTGACATTGGGTGGAATAGAGGGAGAACATCAGTTTTTACTTAAAATATATCTGTGTTATCTGAAAGTTTTATACTGAGAATATATTCATTAAGTGTTTTAAAGAAATAAGGTATACACAGTGAAAAACCATGTATAAATTCTAAGAAATACAACTGTAGTATTTAGAAGAAACAAGAATTACCGACATGTATAACTTATAAATAACACATTAGCTAGAAAAGCAAACACATACTCTCACACTTACAATTCCTACTGCTTGAAAAAGTGAACCATCATGTTCTATTTTTCGTTTTCTTTGAGCATTCTGCAAAGCTAGTATCTTTGGATTTAGTTCTTCCTCAGGAACAGTAGTTCTGGAAAAAATTTAAATAAAAAATTTAAATAAAAATATTATCTTACTTTAAAATTTTAAATGAAAATAATCTTTTTATTTAAAAAAATCCAAATAGCTTTTTCCCAGAAAATATATAATGCTTATTTTCCAATTAAGGAATATAGTGTTATATGAGAACTTTGTTGATTACTAAAGCTTATCACTTTAAAAGCCAAAGCTTAATTTTTAAAACAAAATATCCTAAAATTTGCATTTTCCTATAAATAAAATAAAAGTGAACAGAACTGGACAGATATTTTTGACACTTAAATATTGGCCTTTCATTCCACCTAATACAGATATTCTTGGGAATACTGTAATACAAAATTAACTTCACATTTGTATAGCATTTTCAGTTCATAAAACATTTCATGTTTATTAGTTCATTTTAGTCTCACTCCAATCCCAAAGACAGGTATATAAATAGCCATTGTACAAATGAGACACCTGAGGCCTGTGAGTTAACTATCTCAAAGTCCTATTGCTAATTAACTGTAGATATGGAAGTACATTCTGGATCTCTTTATACCCATGGCCCTCCCAGTGATCTTCCTACTAAGCCATTTTGCTTCCCGTATCAATCTTGTTATCAAACCTGCATGTATCTAAAATTAATATTAAATAGTGAAGAACTGTTTTATAGCTCAAATACATCAATTTTGTCATAGCTATTCTTCCCCCAAGAGCTCGCCTATCCATACATAATTATAAATGGCTCCTTGCTGTTCCATATAGTTGACAATGTATATGGGTAGGTGATCTATTATTCTGCTTTCCTACATGCAGTTGTGTCTCCAGTATGTAGACAGACAGGTTTTTAAACCCTTATATAGCACTTTGATTTTGCAAATAATTACCTAGACAAACAGTAATGAAAAAGCTTACATATAATTCATAAGATTCATCTCTTAAAGTATTTAGTGCATACTATAGAGGAATTGATATAAAAAATTGGTGAAGTGACTAGAATATTGAAAACTGAATATTCCATAGTCTCTTGTAGTGAACAGTAAACTGTAAATTACAGGTCATCATCATCACTATTTATACTGCTATTTTCATTCATCTGTCCATCCAATAAGCACTAATTGAGCAACTACTACACGTTAGGTACTGAGTTAAGTATTAATACTACTAAAATGTCCAAGACACTGTCATTGCCCTATAGGAACTCAAAGTCTAAAGTCAGTTGATGACACAGTAATTTATAAAATAATGCAAAATGCTTCTTCTTTGTTCATCTAAAACCCCAAGACCATTTCTTAGCTCTTTTCCCAGCACTCTAAGTCAACACAGTAATGCAAGGCAGGAGAAACAAGCCATAAGCTCTGGGTATGGCAGTGCTTTTTCTACTGCTATTGATATCTGAATCAGTCTAGGCAGAGTAGAATAGGAATCATTTCTCTCTTCAAGACACTGAGACCCAATGACTAGCTATAGCCACAAATTTAAAATGTTAAATCTCATTATAAATTATATACAGAAATTGTAATTTAAAATTTGGTTGATGTCCAGATATTTGCTCAAATTCATTCCACAGAAGCAATGTCACAAAATCAGGCTTAGATTTCTGTTGTAGCTCTTAAAAATCTATTTAACCTATAATAAATAATGTTCTATAAACATGCAATGAAAAGTAAAAGCTACTGTAACATAACTATACATAAACCTTAAAAAGTCTTGTAAATATCCATACTGAGGACTAAAGACCATCAGGCTCAATGTGGAATGGAGAATTACAAATACCCATAAGTCAGAAGGGCTTTTTTTTTTCCAGGTAAGTTTAAAAACAGCTCCATGAAACGGAAGCAGTGAGGATATGTTAACTAGCCTGATTTAAACAACCATAGAAGCTGGACCACTTTTTGTACACTTATAGAACTTATTGGCTAGATTTTATTTTTAGAGGTATTAGAAGATCAGCCTACATTCAGACCGCTGATAAGATTATTTTAGAGAAAATAAATACACAAGCTAATTTAGAAGCAGTTTTTGGAGTTATTGTTTTAAGTTCAGAATTTGTATATCAATTTTATGCTCCTTAAAGCATACACATCAGAAAGTCTGCTACATTTAAATTACTTAGAAATAATTTATCATCACACACATTTTCTAAAAAAATAAAGTATAACTTTAGTATTACATATAAATAAATACCTTTGACTCAAAGTGATAGATAACACATTAGGGCTTCTTGGATGAGATTTTTCTGTCTGTTCTATGACTCCTTTTCCTGCTCTGTTTGGTGAGGCTGTCCGACTTCGAGTATCACTGTATGGTGGTGGTGTAGTACTAGTAGTTTCTTTAGGTATGTGGGTAGGAGGTGGAGATGCAATCAATATTTTAATGTCTTCTATACCATCTTTTGCAAGTGTTTTTAATTCATCAGTGGTGGCGGTGGTAGTGGTGGTGGTAAGAGTTGGTTCTTGCATTTGAGTTGGCTGGAATCCTGTGATTGTGCTCGTACTTTGGGGGCTTGTAGAACTGCTTTCCAATGGTGACAACTGATCAAAGGAACGTAACTGGAAGTCATCATCCATTGGGATATAAGGAGCTAACATCTCCAAGTCTAAGTCAGTGTCCTATAAAACAACAAATTCATGAGTTTTTACAATGGCTACATCTTACACCCAAAGTTACGTCAGACAAAAAATTAAGGTTTAATATAAAGTATAATAAACGAGTTCACATACCTGAGTGGAAAATGGATTCTTTGCTTCCGTGTCTTCGGCAAAAAGTTTCTCTACCAATTCCAACTTGAATTCATTGACCATATCACTATCCACATCAAAACAATATTCACTGGGACTGGTAGGCTATAAAAAGATTTAAATGTGTTTACTCTCTCAGAAGATACCTGTGTGTTTTACTAGTTGTCAGAATTCTCAAACCAGATCTCAGACACTACATAATAAAGTTCATCTGTTTTATCAAATTTTATCTAACTAGTGATAAGTCCAATTTTTCAACTTAGATTTTTATCTAATTTCACCAATATAATAGTTCCCCCCTTATCTGGGGTTTCATTTTCTACAGTTTCAGTTACCTGTGGTCAGCTGAGGCCTGAAAATATTAGGAAATTCCAGAAGTAAGCAATCTATAAGTTTTAAAATTTGCCTTGTTCTGAGTAGTGTGATGCAAGCTTGCACTGTCCCACTCCATCCTGCCATGGACATGAATCATATCTTTGTCTAGCGTATCCACACTGTATATTCTACCCACCGATTAGTCACTTAGTAGCCATCTTGGTTATCAGATCAATTGTCACAGTATCACAGTGCTTACATTCAAAGTAGCCCTTATTTTACTTAATGGCCTAAAGTATAAGAGTAGTGATGTTGGCAATTTGGGTATGCCAAAGAGAAGCTGTAGAGTTCTTTCTTTAAGTTAAATTGCAAAAGTTCTTGACTTAATAAGGAAAGAAAAAACAAAACAAAACCCATATGCTGAGGTTGCTAAGGACAAAGAAATTCGTGCTAGTTTTGCTGTCCATCTTAAACTACAAAAGTTACAGGCACAGTACACGACAGTGCTTAGTTAAGTTGGAAAAGGCATTAAATTTGTGAGTGGAAGACGAAAACAGAAAATGTGTTCCAATCAATGCCAATGAGTTGTGCCACAAAGCATTGAGCCCACATGAAGACTTCAGCAAGGGATCCCCGAAAACAAGTGACACTAAGCCATTTACTGCAAGCAAGTAAGGGATAAAAAAATATGACAATTACTGGACAGCCTGCATTGGCCAGTGAAGAAGCTGCTGCCACATTTCTAGCAAAGCTAACGAAGTAGATCAGGGGTCGGTACTATCCTCAGTTTCAGGCATTACCTGGGGGTCTTGGAATGTGTCCCCCATGGGAAAGGGGGAACTACCATATATACATTTCTGACTATATGCAATATGACATTTATAAATGTGCATTTATCTGTTATTTTAAAGAATAAAACTCATCTGGGAGCATATAAGGGGACCAAATAGTAATGGAAAAAATACACTAAAGATTAAATTTAAAAAAACTCATCTAAATAATTCAACTCCCACATGGTACCCAATTGGCCAACAACTAGATGATACATACTCACTGGAATCTACCGCTGTACTGAGAGTGCATGTTCCTGTGGTGATGTACCTAAAGCTCTTACACCTACTCTGGTGGTAGGTGTGGAGACTTACATTCTGTTACTTACATTCACCTTAATGAATGTACTATTCTTTCTTATTCTTTTAATTTTTAAAAATTGATTTTAGAGAGAGGGGAAGGGAGGAAGCGAGAGAATTAGAGAAACGTTGATGTGAGAGAGAAACATCTATTGGTTGCCCCTCATTTGCACCCTGTCCTGGGAATGACCCAGCAAGCTAGGCATGTGCGTTGGTAGGGAATTGAACCCACAACCTTCAGTTTACGAGACAATGCTCCAACCAAGCCACACTGGCCAAGGCTGAATGTACTATTCTTTCAGAAGTTCTGAGCCAAGAGTTCCAACCAAAAAATTATAGCTGTGTATTCTGAGCATAAACTTTTGCTTTCCTCATTATAACGTTTTTATTAAAAACAAAATAAATCAAAAACATTTTGTGATAGGCAAACTGAGCAACCAGAGCACAGGATGCATTCTCTATAAGGCTAAGAGATGTCAAATCTCCTACTCTTAGCTTGTCAGTCTGGCTCCATAAATATTTAATATAAAATTAACTTTCCACCTATCAAGGCTTATTTGTGCTTCATTTATTAAATCATTAGATTCAGATCTCAGTTACCCAACTCTTGAACATATTTTAGACACAGAAAGCTCTAAAACTGAAGCACTCCAGATTTAGAAATAGAGCCCTACTACATGATACCTTTAGTCTCAGGCCAACCTAGCTCTTATAGAGCATTTTTATTTTGTCTATAGAACACTGATACCAAGACAGAACTTGCATAAAAAAACAGCTATTGGGTATTTACTCTGTAAGATTTGGTATTTTCATGTTACACTTATCCAGAATTTCAAAATAGTGGTAGAAACTGGACTAAATTGGACAGAGTTTAGGGTCCTTTCCCTTTTAAGCCTTGCCACTGGACAATTCTCCAACTCAAAACCTAGTATGTATGTGTGTAGAGTTATTGTAGGCACACAGTTTTTTCTCTATGGATGTCTAAATACAAAACTTTTTTTTGTCTCATGGATAAAAATATATAGTAGAGCAATGTATGTTTTACCTTTTGATTTTTGTTAAGCCAGTTCCTTCCCCTGTTCCTATCTTTGACTAAAACATGCACTGAGGTCCAAGTTAAACTCTTAAATTAACAATTTTTGTAGTAGTTTTAAAGTGCTAAAATTAGCACAGAATCAAAGCTATGACATCTGGGTCAAATAAAAAGTCTGAATCAAGCCTACAAATACATCCCTTCCTGAACATTAAAATTTGAAATTTATCCTTTTCTTATTATATCATGACACCTACCTCAGGTGAACTTTGTCTAGTGCTTCCATCAGAAGGACTAGCTGGCTGATCTTGAATCTGGGGCATAGTAAAAGAAAGTTCCAGTGACTCTGGATTTGGTTCTAATTTTAATGCAACTTCCTGATTGAGTGCAGGGTCAGCACTACTTCGAAGTGGCTCTGGAGTTTCAGAGGCAGGTAATGGAGACATCGCCAAATTTATATTCTGTAATCTTTCATTAGATGCGGGGAGCATTACATCATTATATAATGGAACTTCCTCAAGCTGTTGGTCATCAGTTTCTGTGTCTGTAAGGAAACAAATGAGTCAATTTAAAGAATATCTAGATTTTAACACATACAGAAGTAGGTACCCTTTTACCAAAGGTTTGTCTAGTTCACTAAAATAATAAAAATGTTACCAAATTTTCCTTAATCAGAAAGTTTACACATTCTATGGTATAACCATTAAGTCCAAGTTATCTTTCCAACCCACTATTGACAACTCCTGTAATCTACATGGCACACAAAAACACCAGCAATTCCAACCTTTTCATCATTAAAATTTAACCCAGTTTGAAATTATAGTGTTCATTTTTTGTGTTTAATATTATGGTATGACTGCTGACTTTAATGTGACTATACCTATTGCAATATAACCTTGCTAAAGTATGGAGGAAATATACCAGTAGGGTATAGAAATACAGTGTAGCTGAGAAAACTAAAGTGGGAAGAAGAAATACCTTATGAAGCACAATTTCTCATGTGATAAAAGCAGGAATGCTAAATTAGAGGGGCAAAATATTTAAGAAAATACTTTCAAGAAGACTATGAAAAACAAAACGTATAAGACCATGCTGTCCAAATGATAACCAACAAAAATGTCAACATGAAGTTCAGTTAAAATGGGCTTGCATGAGCAGATAGTTTAGGCAATTAACAAAATAACTAAAGACCCACCATTGCTGCCAAAATCTAAAGATATGATTGTGTCTCCAGCAGCTGGAGCCAGCAAAGTTAAAGCATCAGGTTCCTTCTTAAGTTTATCAAAGAGGCTACTTGTATCTTCTGATTCAACTTTGGTGAACAGCTGAGTCATTTTCATATCTGAAGATTCAACTGGTTTCAGGACACATTCTGTTTGTTGAAGGGAGAAGATCAAGTCGTGCTGAATAATACCACTGTCAAAGAGAGAGATGAATAATTTTTAAATGAGTATTTGACACAATGGAGATAGAGGGAAGGGAATTTTGAAAGGACCTTGTCTCCTGAAAAAATTCTACTTTATGAAAAAGAACACTTTAAGATGCTCTGACCTATTCTCATGCATATTTGGTCACATTCATTTAGGGTTTAAAATACAGTATGAAATAAACATCTATTAAAACTCACAGTATAAAATAATTCAAATATTTGACTTCTCTCAATTAAGAAACTTCAGCGAGCCCTTTGGGAAGAGTGGTGGTGACAAAGAGATGTAACAGTCAACTATAAGGAAGTCATAAATAGACCTTTCCAATGTTTGTGCTGACTCATGTATAATGAAATTGGCACGTAAACTCTTTGGCGCTAAGGATCATCCTAGAATATAAAGATATGTAGATAAATGACCAAGATCTTTCTAAAAGGGATGTCTTATTTTCTGTGGTGGTAGAAAAATGGTAATGGTTATGTCATCTATGAGGACAGAGTTAGAAAGGGTTGATAAACAGCTCCATATTTATTGGCTTAAATATAAATTTTATTGCTCCTTTAATCAATAAATATTAAGTGTCTACTATGTGAAATGAACTGTTACAAAAATTAAAATATCTAACCCTTGTCCTCAAGTTTATAGCCCAGTATTGTTCCTACTAAAAAAACATAGCTGTCTTGAGATAATATACGCTGACAGCTGTATGACTAGAACAAATTAATCCATGGATCTGGTGTTTTTTTTCAAGGTCTTTTTAAAAGTAGCACTGATGCCCTGGTTCATGCAAAAAAAAGGTTATTACTAGTTCCCTAAAATATTTATTTTCCAAGCTTACCTCACAACATAATTTACACAAACAATGCATTGTGGTTGAGAGTTCTTAGTGTTATATATGACAGTTGCTTGAGTTTCAACCCAGACATATCCACCTCTTTTGGCAAGCATCCGGTACTGTCCTGTGGTGACCTGTCCTTTAGTAAACACTAGGAGTAAAATGGAAAAAGTGTCATGCAGAGAAAATAACTTTTAATTGTCAATAAAATGAATGGATGCTAAATGTTGATTGCTGTTTCAGAAAAAAATGTTTATATTAATGGAATCAGTTGTAATTGTTTAAATTGGAACTGAGAGGAAAAGCCCCAGCATAGCTGAAAATACACCCAATTTCATTTTTCTAACCCCCCCAAATAAACTCATGTCCTGACAATCTTCACTTTAAATAAAATGTAAGCCAGGAATGAGGGACAACAGTGACTAAAATTCCTTTAATGACTTATATGTTGAAAGCATCAGAAAGAGTAGAGAATGAATAATCTTCATTTCACAGAGAACATTCAAGAAAGAAGTACTGCTATCATTTCCGTAAATTCCTGCTATAGCTTCCAGATAACCAAAGATGCTTCAAAGAGCTGTGCTAGTGTATTTGAATCTCACTGACATCATGCCATTTTAGGCAATCTTCATTGCTGATTCGGGAGAAAGTACTAGATAAATAGCAAAGATGGTATTATTATGAGTATGGGGGCCCATTACATAGTTCAAGGACACTAACTCAGTGACAGTCAAGCATTCCCAATCACATTAGGAAGCCATGTTTAGGTAGATTCAAGAGGCAAGTGAGAAATTCAGAAGTTTTACTGACCATGGGATCTTCAGATAACATTTGAGTAAAACCGAGAAACATCTTATGTCAAGAGTACTTATAACCACTAGTGCATGCTGTTGATCACCCTCACTTCACTGAACAATTATTTTCTGAGTGCCTTCTATGTGCAAACCACTGTTCAGAATACTTAGGTATGAATTCTGAAAACGATGCTATAATATCCTATATTTTTTGTTGTACTTAAAATACCAGGGAAGTTTTAGATAACAAATTATTCTGCTTTAACTGGTATTGCTTATAACAAATATAAAACATAGATTTATTGGTCAAGATCCCTTAAAAAGAGTTTTGTTAAGATATTTAGTCTAGAAAGACTTGTTAATATGAACCAAAAATTTAGAGATGTATGACTGAAAATTAAAGAGACAGCAAGACTTAAGTAAAACACCCATGAGCTCCTCCACTGTACTTACTATCATGATGAGTTTTGGTCAGATGATCAGAGTCCAAAGCATGGTAATATTCATAAATTGAGCGGCCCAAAAGTTCTTCTGGCTCATAACCCATCAATTCGGTAATTCTGTTAAGTAAAAAATGTAAGAAAAAAGAGAAACTAAATGAGAATGAAAAATTTTGCTTCTCCGGATCAACAAATATACATTAATCGTAGAAACAAGTAAATTTTCCGGGGAAGAAAAAAAAAAAAAAAAAGAGCATTTTCCCTGCAAGTGTGGCTAACTAAGTTGGTTGGAGCATTGTCCAGTAATCAAAAGGTTGTGGGTTCAATTCCCAGTCAGGGCACATGCCTAGGTTGTGGGTTTGATCCCTGGTCTGGGTGTTCATGATCCCTGGTCCAGGCGCTTATGGGAGGCTACCCATTGATGTTTCCCACACTGAAGTTTCTCTCTATCCCTTCCTATCTCTAAAAGAGCAATAAAAAAAAGTTCCTGAGTGAGGATAAAAATAAAGAGCATTTTTCTTTGCTGAAAATAAATTTACATCTCACCTTTATTAACTCTGCAGTTACTAAATACAGTACTATCCATTTCTTTAAGTCCTCTGGATTCATCCTGTTATTTGACCCTTTAATCCCTTTCACTCAAACTTGTTGCCTGTTTTTATCACATTTTACAGTACATATTCATGGTAACAAGACAGGGTATCAATAAATTACTGCAAAATACCATAAAATTAAATAATAAATGTTATAAAAGTAGTCACTGACATTTAATTTAAAATATAGATAGTTTAAATCCTTAACATTATCTTACCATAAAATGAAACGCTTTTGTGTGTGTGAAAACCAGATCCTTTATATGACAGGTCCCCTAGGCAAGGCTTCACTTTGTGGGATCAATATCAACTACAAAATTTCAATATCATTAACCAAAGAGTATCCACACTAAATGGCAATAAAGGAATACCTATTATGCTGGTTTTGGAAGATGCTCTCGTACTTCATTCTTTAAATTAATACATAAAATTATAAGAATTCATTTCAGATGAATCAATGATATCAAATTGAGACTGGACTCAAATGTAATCCAGTTACCCTTTCTGATTCTCTGGCAGTTCCTTTAGGATAGAGACTAAACCTTACTATTCTCTGTAACCACAGCCTGAAACAGAACCCTTTTCATGGGAAAGAGAAAGCTGTTTTTTAGCACTTCTCAGAAGACAAATGTTCTCTTCTTTTCTGGAAGCAAAACATGAGTTAAGCTTTTGATTTCTCAGACCTTAGATTTCAAAGAACTTCCTGAGGTGCAAGCAAAAGTTATGTAACATATTGTGCCCTGTCCACTCTCTCAAATCAAACCCCAATTAATTACAGAGAGCACACAGGAAAATATCCTTCTCTTAAGAAATGTATAAAAATAATATGGTTGTGTTGTCACACTTTAGGACAAGATCTGCCAGTTTATTCCAAAATAAATAGACAAATGGAAAGCTGATTTGTAAAAAACAACACCAAGCCAAACTCCAGATTCTTTACAAAGGGATCTCCCTAAATACATCTACACTAGGTGGCAGTATTTCAAAGACAACTTATTTTTAAAAACCAGCTTTCTTTAAATTATACTTTAAAAGTAATTTTAATTGGTCTTATGTAGGTTATATGTTTAAATAATATTATCATTAATTTTTTTTTCATTATTTAAAACATTACATACCTATGTATGCCTGGCACTGTTCTAGGTGTGAAATGGAAAGAAAAAAATATGTGGCTAATCTTCGAGACACTTACCATACTACTTATTAAATAATGTGATAATAAGCACAGTGATAAGAACCTGCTTCAGCAACCAGAGGCAACAACTCTACCCATAAGAAGGAATGCTGGTGGGAGCAGGGATTAGGGGGTGGAGGGATTGAGAGAAAAGGAAAAAGGACTCATGGACATGGACAGTGTGGTAACTGCTGGGGGGAGGGGGTTATAAGGAGACTAAAAGGTAATGTAAAAATAATAAAGATCCAAATTGGCACACAAAAAAAGAAAAAAGTCTATTTGTCTGATATAGTTTAAAAAAAAAAGGAATACTGGGATAAAGGACAGTTCCTATAGGAGATTTATGAACTGAGCAAAGACAGAGCAATACCATTTCAGAAAGAAGGTACACCACAAGCAAAGACAGAGATGAGAAAATGCTTGACATTGTACAGGCAACAAAAAACTCTGATGTGCTCGGTGGGGGCAAGCAGAAAGAGATGAGGCTGGAAAAGTAGGCAAGAGGATCAGATTAATGAGGGCCTTGTATATCACATGAAGAAGCTGTGATTTAAGAATTTGTAATCGGTTGTCAATCAGTACTTCTCAATCTGAGTTAAGGTATGTCTACCACTAAGGGATGTAAGATGTCAAAACAGAAATAGCACATACTTTCCTAAAAGGTCAATTTTATTCATACTGGAAGAATAAAGGTAAAAAGTTAATTTAACTTTAGAGAATTTATACCTTATACTCTGTACCAAAAAGGAAAGAAGTAATCCAGAAAATTTGATCAAAAAGTATTTTAAGTGAACCAGGAAATCTGTGATCTAAAGGAACTGTGTAGACTTCTGGTTAAGATGGCCACATAGGCACACAAGGGTTGCTTCTTCGCAAAACCACATCAAAATTACAAATAAGATACAGAACTACTACCTCTCAGAAGGATCAGAAATCCAGTTCAATGAAAGTCTGATAACTATGGAATTAAAGAAACCACACCCATCCACCAGTAGGAGGGCCTAGAGTTAGACAGACTGATCCAACACCCACTTATGATAGGTAAAAATTCAGGAGAGGGACTTTGGGATTTTAATGAAGACATTAAGTCATTAGTCTTAAATCTGTGTAACTTTTGAATAAATAATTCCTTTCCTTTTCACCAAACAAACAAATAAATAAATAAATAAAAATTCAGGATGGATATCTTGGAAGAGAGGAGTCCCAGCCCCACACCAGGCCCTCCAGCCTAGAGTTCCATTGCCAGGGAAATAAGTCCCCAAAGCTTCTGGCTGCAAAACCCAGCAGGGGGTGAGTTGGAAGTAAATGCTAGAGCCTCAAACAGTTCCTCTTAAAGAATGATCACATGGACTCACCTACTCAGACTTACTCTCTCTGAGCTCCAGCACCAGGGTAGCAGCTTGAAAGGCACCAGTGGCATATGGGGAGAAACTAAAGTGCCTGGCATCAAGGTGAGCAGAGGCCATAGTCCCTTTTCTAAACCCTCCTCCCCAAGAGCCAGTAGGATGCTGCCATATCTGAAATGCCAACAACTTGGCTAACACTGTCTGACCCACCTAGGAGATCCCCAGAGACTCTGCCCCACCCAATTTACTGGCCCACCCAAGCTGTTTTTCAACACAAATGGGTGGTCTCAGCTCTTATTGCATAATTTACTAAATCCTCTCAAACAAGCAAGAGCTGGCCTCAGTGAGCTCCAGGCCCAGCCCTAGCAACAGCCAGCCTAGTTTCATAACCTGGCTTTGCCTGGGAATCTCCATGCCCAGCACAAGGAGCAGCTATCTTAGAGCCTTATAACTCTGGAAAGGTGGCTCCAGGCAAGACACTGGTGGGGGCTGACCTTGGCCTGTACCACCAGGGAAACCCCAGGGCCAGCACACCCAATGGACAACTAACTACAGACCATGTCGAGCACCACCACCCTGCTCCTGCACAGCTGATCCTCCATGGACAGCAGGGGGTGGTGTTAAGTGGTCACAGCCAATTCTTGCAGCTGACTGGCCTGGTAAATCCCTCCCATTAATCTGCCAACAGCAACCAAGGCTCAACTACAAGAGGAGGAAGTGCTCAGCCTACATGAAGGGCACACCTCAAGTACCCAGCTTGGGCAATGGGGAAGGCTGTGTGATTGGACCCTACAGGACACCTACTACATTAGACTACACTACCAAGACAGTGTCAAAGCAGCTCTACTTAGTACGTAGAAACAAACACAGAGAGGCTGCCAAAACAAGGAGACAAAGAAACATGGCCCAAATGAAAGAACAGATCAAAACTCTAGAAAAAAAAA